>JAUZSX010294064.1:0-12500 GCA_034780655.1 Idiosepius hallami
CTGGCATGTGATCTCTGAGTAAGAGTCTAAAATGGCTGCTCTCACCAGAGATGGGAGAGTTCATGTGAAGACAGTAAGAGGGGTGTCAGTTACCCCAGAAGAGTAATAAACACTTTATGTTCTTTTTTTTTCTAATCAAAAACTATATGAATCACATACTAGTAGCTGAGAAAGACCAAAAGTTAATTCAGTTGAAATGTAAAACAAATAAGTATAAGAACAATAGTCCAAATAATGCTTGTAAAGTTTATATCACATCTCACAGATTCTGTTGACTCATATTGTTATTCTATGTAAAGAACATTAAGAGATCTTTTACCTTGAAAATATAAAATACAAATAACAAGAAAAAGGTTCCCAAGTTTGACAACAAGTAACACCTGTGAAGAAGGTCAATAATCCTAAAACTTATATCACAGAATCAAGCCTCATCTTCTAGGTTCCATCAAATATAGATAGATAAATCTAGATGAGAAAGCATGTAGAAAGAAAAATATCTGAAATACCTAATCAATCATTTCAAGTAAATAACTAAATACTCAAGAAAAAAATAAACATTGCAACTATTTTTACAGATAGGTAATGAAATGAGGTCAGACAGAAAAGAAAATGTATTTTTAAAAAGAACACTAAAGAACACCAAAATAGTGATTAGATGAAAATAATCCTTGAATATTCAATTGCAAATTTACTCAAGATTTTTTAAATAATAATACATTTTTTTCAAAGATTACATTTTTTTCAAAAATATATAACTTAGAAAGCCATTACACATATATACACATCAAGTTAATGCTTTAGTTAAATAAATATTTATAAGCTGGGGGAAAATTGTATGCTCCGCACTGAAATATTTCTGAGTCATCATAAATGGCCAATTATAGTAATTTTTGAAATGTGTGTTTGTATAAACACAATAAAATTCAATACACACATGCAGATACACACACACATTAATATATATATATATATATATATAGACAAATAAGCCTTATCATATTGTATATTTTCAATAATATATATACACAGACACACACACAAATAAGCCATTTTATTTTGTATATTTTCAATTTAAGTCTTTTTAAAAAAAATTTATTTATTATATATCATATGATCTTTCAGAAAAACTATAATTTATATATATATATACATATATATATATATACACACACACACACACACACACACACAGATCAACATAATGAACTATAGCAAGATGAAGACTCAATAATGTACTAAATCATTTTGGGTGATGATATAGCAGTACATGCAAATGAGCCATCATAAGAGAATGTTGATAGCATGCATGTGTGCAAATAATACTTTTTTAATTAAAATTGAATGTAACTTTTGATAAAAATTTGCCAAAGAAATATAATCATAACTGTCAGGTTGGTATTACATTACTTTGCCTAAATGAGATAATTTTTGATTCTACAATATTAACTCACTCTCTACAAAGTTAGTTTAGTTTTTTGTTTTGTTTAATGGCATATCAATCTTTTTAGGTCATTTTATGCTGAGAAAAATCATTTTTTGATAAAATGTTTTCTTTTTTTGTTCACACAGTTTTTGGAATAATAAAATGTGCACTATTTAATCCATAGATGAAAAGAAAGTGAGGATTCATACCTTTCCCATAGGTATCAGTCCATTTATGAACACAAATGGAATGAATGGGAATCCAACTGGCATAAAATAATTTAGTAGTCAATTTGAAGAATATATATGCACATATGTAAATGTTAAGTTCAAAGTATATTTTGAATGTGGGTTTCTCCCTAAAAAAATAATGGATCCTAACATACAAAAATAATTTATGTATATTTAACAAATAGTGATAGTTTTTTTGTACTAAATACTTTGTGTGTCAATGAGGAACGAGCAAATATATATATATATATATATATATATATATATATATTACACACATATTTGATATAAAGTTTGGTCACGGTTTTCAATTGAAATAAACTTTGATTTTCAATTAGATTTTGAAATATTCACTCACAGCAAGAGTAAAAAATCTAATCATATTAAAAAAATAAAAATTAGTTCATATTGTAGCCCTAAATAGGCTACACTTTGAAAAGTTATATAAATATGATTATATAATTCATCTAGTAATAATTCTTACAGATTTCTTCAACTTGGAAATTCATAAACTTTTTATAGAATATGAAACCAAACAACTTAAATTGTAAATAGAATATGAATAAAAATAAAAATAAATAAATAAAAGGTCTTTATTAACATTGATAAAAGTAAAAATCAAAAGTAATGGTTTATGAATTGTTATCTTTTAAAAAAGAAGTTTTATAACCTAATAAAATATCTTTTTAAAAAATGAGTAAAGTTCAATTCATACTTTCTACACAAATCTTCACAACCTAACCACCAACAATCCTGTGCAAAAATAATTTAGCAGATAAAGCAAGAGCATGATAAAACATAAGCAAAATTCATAGACACAAGCCAAGCAAACAAATATATAAAAGAACAAGATAATATAGAGTTTAAAAAAAATATACCAAAATATCAATCACTGGGGAGAAGAAAACAAAATAGAACATAACTCAAATTTACACCTTCTTACACTCAATAATTGTGTCAATAAATTATCTAAACAATCTAAGCCAACTTTAAAATCTTTCAATTTTTTACAACCATATACATCCATAACAAATTCAATAATAGTGTATAATTTGAGAATAATATTCTGACAGACAGAGCATTTCATGAAGTTTGCTGATAATGGTCTATATAGAGCATTTAAGATCAAGGCATAGATTTTATGATTTCCTGGTGTCTTGCTTGGGCAAGAAGGTCCACGGTATTACCAAATTTACTGGCTTGCCATCGAGCTTGGTCAAGCATTTACCAGCATCCCAAACAATTATTCAATCAATAACAAAATATTTATTAATTTTTGAGAATTTTTAGGTTTATATTGTAAACAAAATTTGACAACTAAGCCAAATTTTCAAAAGCATTACATTACATTACTATGTATATATTAAATATCAATTTAATATCATCATAATTATACTTTAGTTATCTATTTAGGAATGATCAATTCAAAAACTGATAGTGATCAAACATGTTAAAATTTCTAAATTTCTTGTATTGGAAAAAACAATAGTTTCTTTATTGTTGAAAAGCTATATTTGATTGAAAGTTAATTTAAACTCACCAAATATTTTATATTTTTAGTGATGATAAAATGTGATTTTTATTGAAGCCATTTAAACTTATTTCTATTCTCCAGTGGTATTTACACTATATTTTGGTTTATATATGGGTTTTATTTTTTATTTCTTGTATTTAATTCATTAGAATATTAATAGAAATTCAAGATCAAAGATATGTAAGAAAGAAAATGACTACATTCAAACAAATTCCTGGAAAAATTATTGCAAACATGTTCAAAAAGGTTCAATGTATCCTTTTTTCCAGTAATCAATTAGCTTCTCATGTTTCAAATAATTATACAAGTTTTCTAGTGTAGGAAGCAAAAAAAAAAGTGGGGGGATAGTTAATTGCCTTGGCTTCAATTGAGAGAATATCATTATTATTCTTTTCAATAGAATTTCTTTTTCAGATGAAAAATAATAAAAATATTATCAATCATATTGGATTAATAATTCACAAATACAATATGCTTATTCACCATATTGAGACTGAAAAGATCCAATTGAACAGTCAATTTATCACATAACTTATATCTACATATCTTTTTCAACTATTAAATGTATATACTTTTATTTATTTATAAAAATAAGTACTTAACTGCAAGTGGATTAAATTAAAGATAGGTCTGAAAATAGTTTTTCATCTCATGACTAAATTTCAACTGAAAGGAAACTTAAATAAATGAACCATATTAATTAAAAATTTGAAATTAACATTAATAAGTTATTGGAAGTATGCATATAGACCTATTTCATTCTAATCAAAAATCATTAGAGCAACTTATCCAATTCAATCCTATGAACTCAATGTTCAGAGCCTGGCATCTCTAACCACTAAGCCAACGGAACATTTATAATTTATCGAAATATCGTGCATATCATACAAGTGCATAACTCAGCCCTCAAAATGTATTAATGTCACTAGATGGGAGTTTAAATTTACCATTAATCTAAAAGGTACTATATCCAAGGTACTCAGTGATGGTTTTTATTCTTGATTTGATAGCAATTCCTCTTTTTAATTGCTGATATTTTGTCAATTTTGGCATTACATTACTCTGAACATTCTGGGTTAAGTTTTCTTGCTTTTTTGCTGTGTCTAACTATAATAATCATAGTCTTTATTATAGGACTTTTTTTTCAACATACAACATGCAATTGCACCCTGTCCTCATCAGCCACCAACTTGGCATAAGACTGCTGAGCCACATGGACTCGTTAAAAACAGGTTGTAGAGATTTCCTTATTCTGTTAAGAAGTAATTAAAGAGCACACATACCAGTTTGGTTAATTCCGATAAGGTAATACTTCTGGTAAAATAGAGTGTATGGATTGTGTATTTGTTATCAAAAGTTAAAAAACAAACAATTTGTTCAACATCTAAAAAGTAAATAACAAGAGAAAATATCAACTTTAACTGGCTATGCATTTCTTACTAGTAATAAAGTGAATATATTTAGAAAGTGTATTGGCAATGGTAGTATTGATTAAGTCATAATAATATTCTGCAAAGGTAACAATCAATGAACAGGTGTTGCACCAAATGCCAACATTCATTCAAGGAGGCTTGCTATTAAATTAGTAAAAAGCAAATTTAAATAGATATTTTGTTTTTGTTGTTTTTTATTCAATACTAAATTCAACAAAAGTAATAAATCAAAAACATTCAAATTTATTCAAAAGTTCAACTTAATACCATAAATGAACATAGATTAAAATACTCTTTGAAAGTTTTGCCCACCACTATTTAAATTATTACTAAAAAAATCATGTATATTTTTATATGCTCAAGATTTTGAATTTCTCATTTTATATGCTCAGGATTCCAATTTGAAGAAACATGTAAAAATATTTATGAACTACAAATTAAATTCAATTAAAAAAATATTAATCAAAAGGTTGATAAGTGCATCATACTACTTTGAATGATTTCTTAAATCTAATCAATGTTAAGTAAAATTTTTCTTTAAATTAAAATGAAATATTCATTTGGATCATTCAAACAATATCAATTTATTCTTTCCAGTTTCTGTTTTGAGACTAGTTATGTTGGCAGTTACATGATCTCATTAAAAATAATAAAATCAACTTAAAAGCACCATCAGCGTTTTAATTAAAATTTTATAACACCAGAAAGTTTTGATAAAATGAAAAATGTAAAAGACCTTATTTAAGTCTCTTGATATCCTTCAGATTAATAAAGCCAATTCCCACTCACAAAGTTCTGACAAGGAATTAAAATTTTTTTAAAGCTTTCCATACATCATTTTCAAAATAATCAGATATATTTCTTCATAATACGAAAAAATATTTTCGAGTGAATAGGGTAGGGATTAGAAGTAGCCATGTGATGTGATGGAAAGGATTAAAAAAATGAATCGATAGAAGAAGGATTTAGAAATGATTTGCGTGCAAAGTGAAGCAGCAGTCCATTTTCCAAATGGCTGACTCTTTATATCTCAATAATATCGGATTGCTAGTGCACTTTAATTCTTAAGAAGAAAAAGAGATAGACAGAAATAAAAAGGGACGGGGAATCAATGTAGCAATCATTCTTTGCACATACAGATGAGGAAGTGGTTGAATTGGACAAGTGAGCAATAAGAACATCAAATGCATTTAATATTATTGAAAGGACAGAAGAAGAGAAGCAATTATGTACATAAAACAGAAAAGTAAGCAGGCTGTACCTTCTAAGCTATTACTTTCTGCTGCTGCTAGTTTTGGAAAGGATTGCTTCAACCTTCATTGATACAAATGCTATCTTATGGCTGTTAAGAAAACAGGCAAACCATGAAAGTTGTGCTGCTGGGATTGATGACAAAAATGGTATCCCTATCATTAAGAAAATCTATATAATACTAATACAAATACCAACTTTTTAGATAGATGCAAAAAACAACTGAAAAAATAAAAATTCAAAAAGAACAATTTTGCTAATACAAAAACACATAAAATGAAGTAATTCTCTTTCTTATAATTAAATATAATCAAATTATTAATAAAATGCAAATGAACAATGGAATTAATTTGTAGTATATTATGCTAGTTACATACAGAGTAAATCATATTCTTAGTTCTATATTCAGAGAAATTATTAAAGGGCAAAGTAAATAATGGTGATTATCATTCTTTTACAGAAATATATGAACCGTGTATCATAAAAATATGAAACTAATATTGACAGATGCAGATATTAGAGCAAACAGCATTTATTAGATATTTATCAAAGGAAATATCTTTAATAAATGAGTGTATTGTTTTTATAACCAACTTTTTGAAAATTATTAAATAATCTAATGCCTAAAAGAATAATTAACAATTACTGAATAATTTTTTATGAATAAAAATGTATATAAAACACCTATGAATAGATACAAGACAAATATTTATCAGATCATATTTCAAATAAATATTTAAAATAATATCTAGGATAAAAAATATTTAAAAAAATTCTCTCATAATAGAAAAGTAGAATTGAGTCAATGCTTGAAATACTTGCAAACCCTTATATTTCCATGAAATAACTGAGGAGGCTAACTTTAAATTGCCACCATGCACACAAAACATATATATATATATGTATATATGACTAAATATATATATATATGATAAAGTCTTGTTCATACAAAATAATCATGTAAAACAATCTTTACCTAAAAATAAAAATAGTATATTATTGAATGAAGAAATAAGCTATTAATGAATATAAATTTTTTAAGTTGGATCATCTTTTTCCAATTTGGATTAAATTTGCATTGAAAATATTTCTTCAAAATTAGAATTAGTTAATGCACTATTTAATATTTTAAAGAACGGATAAAATTAAAACAAACATTAGTTTCTATATCATACACCAATAACTATCTAAATACTTAAAAAAAAACACTTACTGATG
Organism: Idiosepius hallami; assembly: GCA_034780655.1. NCBI lineage: Eukaryota > Metazoa > Mollusca > Cephalopoda > Idiosepiidae > Idiosepius > Idiosepius hallami. The sequence goes on from JAUZSX010294064.1 coordinate 7,090, forward strand.
TTGAATAATATTCAAATAAAAAGTTAAAAAAAAATACTTATTCATAAAATTTAAGAGTTGTTTTATATATTCAGACACCTTTCATTAAAAAGAATTTTAATTTTTATTTTCAATATTTTTCATTCGACTTTTTCTTGTTTCCTTACAAGAACCTTAGTTGTGAAATCGAGCTTGTTAGTATAATCCCCTAGTTTTCTTTGGAACATTTTTTGGTTATCCTTGACCATCCTCAATAATTGACATTTTATGTCAGTAACATTTTAGTACCGTAAGGTTTATTATTTTTTTTAAATTCAATTTTTTCTTGTTCTGATATTCTGGCTAACTATAAACCTTCCATATGATCTTTAGTTTAACAAATATACTGATTATAATCAAGACTGCCAATATATGAATTAAGAAAATATGAATTTAAGAGATTTAGGATTTCAGAAAAACAGTTCAAACTTAACAATAAATAGATAAAATCAGGAATGCTAACAACTTATTTTTCTATGGTTTTTTTCTTCCTTTTTTTATATCTATTTTTAATCAATGAATAAAAACAATTCCAAATTAATTTTTAAGAAAGCTATAACCAAACTTTCATCAGTAAGGGTATCTTGATGCAAAAACATATGCCAAAATAATTATGATGAATCATGACAAAAACCTGCACAAGAGGAGGAAATGGATTTTAGTGGTGGTGGTGGTGGTGGTGGAAGGAGAGAGTTATTTTTTATCAAATAAATTGTATTCACCATCCTCCCTCATCTACACTAAATGGCATTTTCTAGATTGATATTTTAAACCAGCTCAATGGAAGAGGGAGAATAAAGAGCAAAAAAAGGGAAAGCACTTATTCTCTATGCCAGTTTCTACAATGACTATTACAAGTACATTATGTTCCTCATTTACAACACACACACTACACACACATAAAGCCTAAGAGAAATAGAGAAAGGAGATAATGTTCCCTTTCAACAATGGTTAATGATATACACACTGATACATGATGGGGAAAGGAAAAGAAATATTTAGACATTATTACAAGATTTTCTTGTATTTTTATATAAAAAACATACAGATCAAAATTATAGAGCACACATAGAACTCTAATTTTATAGCACTCTAATATTCCATAGAACTATCAAGTAAAGATAGAATTAGTACTTTTTATAGAAATCAATTCATTACCGATTTTGAGAATCATTATCAGGAGAAAGTGAACTCTACCAAAGTGAACGCCTCAGGGGAATAAATGTGCCAATTGAAGGAATCAAAATCAAAAACTTAAATTTCTTGTAACACAATACTGGTAAAACTAGCAATAAAATATGATAAAAAGAAAGAGAATTGCAAGTGAAAGAGAGTTTTTTTTTCTATAATCAGGAGAGGAATTTGTAAGATTAATAATTCTCAAAAGAAATTTTACCTTAAAAGATTTTTTTTTCTCTTTAAATCTCCACTCAATTCATTCAAAGCTAATAATTGTTTTTGAAAACCAGAATCTTTAATATTCCTTAAACTTCAAAAGGTTGATTTCCTTTTTCTATTGAAATCACTTATATTCAACAGAATGTCCTTAGTTATTTTTACTTCTTAAATTATTTAAAAGCATTTTTTGTTTAATTCAAGGATTTTCCATCATTTCCTAAAACTAAAACTAAAGTAAAAACATTTCAAATTTTCTTCAAGTACCTAAACCATCCTCTATAAAGATCCTTAAATTGGGTAAGAAATATAAGAATAGCTATTTTCAGAACTTAAGAACAAGTAAAATCAAAGCTTCATACACATTGCATATAATAATATTCCTTACAAACTACAACCTTATTAATTCAATACAACTTTTTAATATATCTTCTTAATAAACATTTGTTTCATGGCCTATGAACCTTATTGATCATATAATGCTGAGAATAATAATTTTCCTAAAACTTTATAAACATCTTTCTCTCAACCTAATGAATAACAGGAGTTGTATTATCAATAGCTGGAAGGGATGCAAGAAAGCATAATTTGCCCAAGAGTATTAGCCCAAATATAAGTATAACAGAACAACTTGGATTTGTATATCATGATTCAAAAGACCAAGTAAAAATTCACTGTGGGGTTCCATTTACACACACACACACACTTATATATCTACTTATAAAAGTTTGAGGCTCCTTACCATAAAAAAACAGTAAAGAACAATCAGCAACTTTTATTTTATTTTGGCCTCTGGTTGAATTCCCAAATTGAATTCCATAAAGTTTTTAATATTAAGATCAACAAAAGGTTTATTATTATTTTAGAAATGTATTGTTTGAAAACAGGTTTATATTTGATTAATAAGAAGTTTTTAGACTTGAACAAAAATATGTTTTAATAATTCATTGGAAAAATTCTAAATATAGTGTTATTAGACAGTTGGGGTGGGTTAGGGAAAGGCTTATGACTATATGGAGCAGGTTTGTTGTGCTTGTATCTGTGCCTTTTCAGTATATTTCAGAGCAGTGGGGGGCATAATCAGTATATGAGGCAGGTTATAAATTTAAATTTAGAGGAGCTCATTTTGAAAGTCAATTAAGTTGATCCACAAAAGTTCTGTCTCTGTGTTGTTAAGAGATTTTAGTTTTCAGCACTAAAAAAAAACAACAGCACAGAGATAAAGAAGAAATGGACAATACCTGATAAAAGAAGGAACAGAGCTGTAAGACACCCTTGACAAAGTAAGATTAATTCAAGGCAAGTTGTAAGGACTCCTTCCAAACAACATCAGTACTGAGCAAAGAAACCTCATAAATGCCAAGATCTTGTTGTGGTGTAAGATCACTTACAGACTTTCTGATCCTTTTGTAAATGACACATTTCTACCAGTATTGGTAGATGTTATGAAGGTAATAATGATAAGGATGAGAACTGAACTGTTGTCGTAAAATAAATGTACAAACAGTGAAAAATATTAAGGTCTATACTAAAAAACTATATAATTTTTTCTGATAAATTAATTGGTTGATCTAAAGCATTTCTTTCCGATCAACCAATTAATTTATCAGAAATAGTTTTACAATATTTTTTAAAATAGAACTTAGGTCTTATACAAAAATTATCATTTTATAAAACAAAGATACACTAAGTTTCAGTAAATGTCTTCATTATGTCTATCTTTATCAAAATAAAAATATAGTTCTGTTTATAAAAAAATTGAATAAAAGTTTACAGATAGGTTTCATGCAATAACAACAAAAACAACAAAGAGAGAGAAAGTATGCCAGGCAGAGAAAAAAATAGCTTCTTTTTTTTTAATCAACAATACCAAAATAACTCCTGATTTGGATTTAATTTCAAGAGAATTCTGAATTTAGAATTGCAGAAGTCTGCAGAACTCAAACACAGATATAGGTATTATTTATTCTTGATTAGTTTAGTACAATTATTATTCTAAATCAATAAATAGGATTCAATAAATTTTGAAGTGACCATTCAATAATTTTAATGGACTAAACATTTGTTAATATATACTATCAATCAATAGAGTATTTTCCTTTCCATTGTGTGTGTGTGTATCAGTGATGAGTGAGTTATTTTTAAACATCAGACACAACATCATTCTTTAAAAAAAAAAGCATATTAGATGTTTAATTGAATAAAAAATTTTTTTTAATAAAGAAGAATTTATTTTACTGGTTATTAAGGCTCTATTTCTATAATAAAAAAAGTTGCCTCACACCAAAGTATTAAACTCCCTATTTGGCATTAATAAGGTCTAGTAAATTTAGCTGAATATTATTTAGGTGCTTAACTATTCAATTCAAATTGATCAATCAAATGGAACATCCTTAGTATCCGTAGATGTTGGTTAGAAGGTAATGACTTTTAATCATTTTGGAGATTCAATCCATCTGTTCAATCCAAAAGCAAGATATATTTTTTTTAATAAATGGATGGGAGTCTATATGATTATTATTCTATTAGGAACTAGAGGAAAACTATCACCACAAAACAAACCCATAACTTCCATAGTGTGGCCAATAAAGAACACCTGCTTCCAGCAAAGAACAGATGATAATTAAAACATTGTTAGAGACCATTTTGACAATCCTTTTTTATATGACAAAAAGAATTTTTTTTAAAAATTAGATTCACAAACTAATACATGAATGTATAAGAGGTTGCTAAATGGTTAAATAATTTTTAAGATTCTTTTTACTTTTAACTGTAATGGCGAAAAAAATAGAAAAGGCCAGTAGGGGGAATACACCACATAACACAATAAGGTGTATAATGTTGCAGGTTTAAAAAAGAGGGGACACGTGTAAAATTTAATTATTGGGGGAGGGGGAATAAAATAATCAAATCTTTACACTGCAACAATTTAAGTCCCCCAGCAATTCGAGGGTTTTAGTGTACTCCTTTTGCTGGCACAAGGAGGGGTTCCTAAATGAAATTGAGACAGATTCCAAGAACCTCAAATGATTGTAATGTGGTGTATTTTTGGAAATTTTTTTAGAAATAAAAAATTTAAATATGGGATGTTCGAACAAGTGAAACAAATTCAAATTGGTTTTGAACCAGGAAATTAGCTGCTATGAGGTCAATCTTGAAAAACTGAATCATTGCAGGCCCATAACATTTCCTCATGTGAAGGCTAACATTCGTCATTAGAGTGTCAATATAACCATAGTTATTACTAAAATAATTTTCAGCTTTCAAAATATTATAGAAATTTTTTTAGAAATAAAAAATAACTGTTTTATGCCACTGGTACTGAAGACTTGTTACTCAGGTAGTTAAGGTAGCCTAAGATATAGGAAATCAGTACTATACATTATATTCTTAAAGTGAAAATGCTCTCTCATACATCAATTGAAATTATAATTCATGAAATGTTTGATTATTTTTGCTTTATCGCATGTCAATCTTTTTAGGTCATTTAATTCCAAGAAGAATTGTTTTATCATAAAAGTTTTTTTGAATAAAACAATATACTTAATTACCTCATAACCAGAGGCATGCAAAGATTTATACCTTTTCTACGGGTATTAGTGCAGATGTAAACTAATGATATGTTATTAGCCATTGTATTATGCAAACTTTGGTCATCTAAATGTTTTGATGGTCACTTTCATTTTTATTTTCATCTGGGATTTTTGTAATTCCAAATGTTGACCCCTAAACAGCTATTATTCCTGCTCAAAATAAATTAAAAAATGTTTCCCTGGTCCGAATACCCCACACATCAAATTTAAAGTGTCTTAGCCCATAATTGGCTGAGTATTTTGTTATAGACTTGTTCATGCATACACATTCTCACTTTTATAGATAAACAGATTTAATATTCTAATATCATAATGTTTGATCATTTTCATTTCACAAGGGTCAGTGGATAACCCTTTATAATACTGCCTTTGAAATTTCAAACCAAACTTTATAAGCTGATAATA
>JAUZSX010294074.1:0-13839 GCA_034780655.1 Idiosepius hallami
TTCTTTATATGTTATCTCTATCCTTTGAAAGAATTGCTAGTAAAATAATCATAAAGGGCACAAAGATAACTCGGTGCATCCGCATGCGGCACTTACCTTTGTGTAAAAGCGGAATTCAAATAATCAAATCGTGGCTAGAATAAACAATAGCAAAGAGAGAGAAAAAGAATTTGGGAAGTTTGAACAGATGCGAAATAAATCTGAAACCACGCAACACGTGCTGTGATCTAAACAATTGGAATCAGCCTAACCACCCGTCGAGTGGGGCCTGCCAAGTGCGTTCACCGCGTTTTTATTGAGCAGGATGACCTTTCCTCGCCCGCTCTGGCTTAGATCAGTCTTTTTGTTCTTAAAGAGTTTTTGCAATCACAGTCTATGCTGAGTCTCCCAGTCTTCACCCAAGGGGGTAACTCTAATTGAGGAAGCTTTTTAGCCGTTGGTCAGTCGATGTGAGAAAGGGCGTTTGCGAGAATGAATGTCTTTCAGTTCGAATTCTTAATCATACCTGGTACAGTACCTGATAATCCTAAGTGATCACCCGTCTTAATACTGAAAACTCAACCGCCAAAATAAATGTCGACTTTCCAAAATATACGAGAGTTTTTTTTTTTTTAAACTACAGAATTTTTACAAATAAAATTAATAAGAATGAAGCATCAAAGTAACCATTTTGCAAGTCTAAGCATTATTGCTTAGATTTGATTTTATAGTAATAAATGCTAATAGTGCTTGTATAAAAGTTTAAAAAAACTTTCTAAGAATTAAAATTGTTCTTTAGATTTATTCACAAAAAAATACAAGTTTGGTACAAGATTGATTGGGGAGGGGTAATAGCTAGTCGGGTTGGTCGTACATCTAATACTTAACCTTAACTAGACTTCTTGATATATTTATTTTCATGAAATAATACAAACTTGGCACAAGGCCGAATAGGAGAGGAAACTAGTTGGGATGATCATAAACTTAGATATTACCATGACTAAACACTTTCATGACCCACATTCACATTTTTTAATCAATAAATACATATATTCATCGCCACAACACACTGCAATCAGCAAAATACCACATTTACTCCATGGAGTAATACTACTTAAAATATCCCCAGTGATGGTAATGAATTGTATACAATTGATGGTTGGGAGTGGGACAAAAAATATCCCAGAAAATGAATTTTTTTTTAACTTGACTCTTAAAAATTAAAATCTAAAATTGTTCTTAAACGTGACGTTATTCTTTTAATGACGTCATTCATTTGTAATACATCATCGGATCGAAGTAAAAAAAAAACATTCAGAATAAAAAAACGGAACAAAGTGTAAGGGTTTTTTTTTCTCTTAACAAAAAAAAAAGAAAATATTTTTCAACGAAGAAAATAATTGTTTTTTTTTTTATCCAGCTCGACAACAAGGTTGATAGAAATAATCAAGATTGTTAAAAAAAAAATAAAAAGAAAGGTACGTAAAATAATTTCTTGAAATAAACTTCTCAAAAACATACTTTAACTTTGAAAAAAAAATTGTATATATAAAACAAAACCATATATTTTTTAAAACATTAGTTTATTATTTCAATATTTAAAAAGTATATTTCCAAAAAATTGTTTTCAAGATATAAATTTTTTTAAACAAAATAAAACTATTTGGAACCCTTATGTTTTTAATAAAAATAGACATATTTTAATGTTAAAAATTCTTTACTAAATTCTTTATAAATAATTCTTATGTATATTTTGTCATTCATTTTTAATCGGTTTTTAATAATGAATTATTCTTTTTAAATAATTCTTTTTAGCATTAACCAAAATGTTTATATTATGGATTTTGGTGCAATTTATTATCTTAAATATTCAGTGTATTTGGGCAGTACTTTGGTTTTTTATTTAGGCAAATTATTTTTGTTGTTGAAATTAATCATATTCAAATAAATATTTACTTTTTTATTGATAGATGTATAACAAGATGAAAACTTTGCTCTTGAAATTGAGTAAAACAACGTTTTTAAAAAGAGCAAATGAATTTACTCCCAGGACTGAAAGGCATTACTATAAACAAATGCTCCAACCTTATAAAAGGTAATTTTTTTAAATCTTTTTTTATTTAAGTTTATTTCATTATTAATTTTTTTTTTATTTTATTCGATTTTATTGATAAAAAGCTCAGGCTTTGGAATCGTAGTACGTGAGTTCAAATCCCAGTCAAACACCATTGAATTCAGCTTAAAAACGGCCTTGTGTCAAACTTGGTTGGTGCTGCTCACCAAGTTTACATATATTTTTTTTTTTATAGCCCTATTTTTGAATTTTTGAATTTTTAAATTTTGATTTTTTTATATTTTTCTCGACAGATTTGTCTACCATAGGCGGTAAAATTTGGAAAACTCCAGCCCCTTGGATTTTTTCCTTGGGGCTTCTGGTAGCAGGCAATAAACGCAGCCTTCACTCTTTTATAAGTGGTCTTGCTCAGAAAGCAGGCTCCCTGGGCAGGAGAATGAGAAGATTCCTAAATTCAACCAGCTCTTAAGAGCATCTGGTAAGGATTTGAAATTATTATCTAACATTTTTTTTTTTAATTTGAAAAAAAATAAAATAAAATAAAGGGGTGGTCGACATGACCCAGTGGTTAAGAAATCGGACTTCGGAATCGTGGTACGCAGGTTCGAATCCAAGTTGTTCCGTCTACGTTGGCATGTTGATTAATACCCTTGGGAAAGGTATGATTTCATATCTACTCTCCAGATACGAATTAAATAATGGAACTTGTGTCATTGACACTTTGAAACCCTGAAGGCCGATATATCGGCTCAGTTGGCATAAGGAAAAATAAGACAGATCAATATTTTGACCCTAATATGTTATACCAATATAACGGATCTTGGTGACTACTTGCTAATTTTGATAAGTTAGTGTCCAAAAATTAAAAAAAAAATACGCATAAAATAATGTTTATCAAAAAGAAATAACTGTTCTAGGCATTAAAATGACCTGAAAATGTTGATATGCCGTTAAACAGCTTTCGTAGTGCAGGGGATACTTTGTCATAGAAGTGACTCGTAGCTACCGCAAGTCAAGGAATATTTGGTCATAGAAGTGTCCCATAACTTCTGCAGTGTGGGAAATAATTTGGTCATATGAGTGAACCATAGTTTCCGTCGTGTGAGAGATATAATTGGTCACAGGACAGAATATAAACTTAGCCTACAAAAAAAAATTCACAAAATTATGAGAGAACGAGTGAAACATATATGGTCCCCGATGAGTGCACAGTTAATGGAACATTAAAAAACAGACACAGATGATGATATTTCGGACAGAAATGTTAAATACCCCCCCCCAAAAGGGGTGTTTTTAGCCAACAAAAAGTCCAATGGACGCGAAGCAGAATTTTTTCACCTTCTGAAATACTGAATTTATATTTGGGAAAATGCCCTCCACATTTTGGACAAGTTTCAGAAAAATCTAATAGATTGATTAAAAGTGTCATTTTTTGGTATATTTGGGTGTTTTTTACCCATTTTATGCCTCTGAGGACGCAACGAGAATTTTTGTAATTTTTTTTACTATGCACATCTACATATAAAAATACAACTTAAGGTAAAATTTTAGAAAAAACTAATGGACTTTGTATTACAATAGTCCGGACGCACAGACGCACGGACGGTCACACTCCATTGAAAACAATGATCCATCTCCGATAAATCGGAGCACCAAAAACACTATGGCATTACTCATAACACATATTAATATGAGCATAAATGGAACATCAAGTAATCACCCAGCATGTCTGGGTAATATCGCCTTATTCTAATTTTATGTTTAATAAATAAATATTAATATGGCTGGTATAATATTTATTTGTAAAAAATGACAAATTTGGGAAAAAGCCGATTAAAAATGGGGGCAAAACAAATCCGTTTCCCGCGTTGTACAGCGGATCCACGTTGCCTTCATAAGCGACGTCCAACAGAAGAACATTGGTAGCATCGATGTGACCTGTGACCCGATCAACATAGTCCCAGAGCAGTTGCACCACAGTACAGTAAAAGAAGGCGGGCGCAGCCGTTTCTTTTTCACCCCTGCAGCACCACATTGGCATCTCCGCCAGACCCGCTCTGAACAAAATATCAGCGAGACCTAGTGCATTCCGAGCAAGACTCCAGGTTAAAGACAACTGGGGATTTTGGAGATACTCCATCCCTGGAGCCCAATTCCACTTGGTACGGATCTCCTCGCCGTCCAGCCGAGTCGACACAAGATTGCTGGTGACCCCCTCCACTAATGTCCGATATAGCATCTTCTGTGAAAGGTCACTTGAAGCTTGCAGAAGGCCGAACGACATTCGCGCAGAATCTGAGACTCTCTCTTCGGCTTTCAGCGAGACTTGGGCTAGGGGTTGGTCGCTATTTTCTGAAACACAGTCCTTACCTTACCTTACCTTCAGACCCCATACGAAGTCTCATGTCAAACTACAACTCAGGAATAACAGACGCTCGGCATCCCGATGATACTCTAGAGCTGGCATCCTGAGACCTCCATAGCAAGTATGCTGTACATAAACCCGTCTGTTCACCATTGGCTTACCCCTCTACCAGAGCAGGCTGAAGAGCTGGCGCCGAAGCACCACCAGATGGCTTTCGGACAGAGGAAGAGCGGACAAGCTGTATATGATAAGCGGAAAGACGTATAGGGCGCATGCCTCAACCCACCCTTTCAGAAAGAGTCTCCTTCGCTGCCATTGCTCGACTTTGCCTGAGACCTTAACCTTAACTTCCAACTAATTTCGGTCCATCTGGAGGTCAGGTCCAATCAAAAATCCGAGAAGTTTGATTGGGCCATCAGTCCATAAGAACGGGCATGGCAGTGCTGAGAACTGCCAGGCACCCAACTGCAAGCCTTTTAACTTGATTTTGGCTCCCATGGGACATTCGTATCTCACTATGGCGTTTCTTCTCGCGTTTATATCTTCCAAGGAAGAAACATAGGCGCTGACGTCATCGGCAAATGGAGACACCCGAGCATACTGGTTGCTCCGTAGTCAAATGCTGTGAAGAGCCGGAACTGCCTTTTTGTCCCAAAAGTCGCAAAGGAGGGGCTCAAACGCGAGCACATGGGCAATTGGGAATCGATACAGAAGGCTGATACACTTGCAAATGCTGCGCTGGAATCACTACACCGACGAGACTGTCAGGGACCCCTCGAATTACCTGGCAGCAGGAACCTCACCGGAAGGAGGGTCCCGGCCTACAAGCCCAACTGAACAGAAGGATCCAACGCCCAACACATCCAACGCCCCGAATGCCTGGTGGAAGGATCCTCGGAAAGAGGGGACTTTGGACTACGCAACACTAAGGGAGACAACGTATGAGTACATCCAGAAGGATGCAATTCTACCGATCCCGGATGTTTTCGAGAAGTTGGCCCCGAGGGTGCTTTCCGTCATCGTGATGGACAGCAATCGGCAACTGGTCTCGGTCCCTAAGGAACAAGTGGCAGGCCTCTTGAAGACATGTAACATACCGCACGGATACTTCTTCAAGAGGTCCTGTGCCACTTGGGACGTGCTCGTAACAAAAGTGGACGCGGCAGAGAAACTGACCCTAAAACAGTTTCAACTGAAGAACCGCCGCCTCCAAATTGAGTATATGGGGAAGCGGATGACATACATCTGTCTTCTCAACATACCGTTCGGCATCGACTTGGAGCTCCTCGGGGCCTTCTTATCACAATATATGGGGGTCCAGAAACTCATCCCTTACCTCACCAAGAAGGAGCCTGCTATGACAATTATATCACAGAAATGCTACTTAACAGGCAGGGGTTCGGAGCCATCCCCAACACGATCCGCTTCCAGGGTCATGTCAGCCTGGTGGGAGAATAATGCTAGTATAAAAGCTAAAAAATTCAAAATTTTACAGAAAAATATCTTCTAGCTAAAAAGAGTTCTAAAACGTGACGTCTTTCTTTTAATGACATAATTTGTTTGTAAGACGTCATCATATCAAAGACGAAGCGAAAAAACATTCAGAAAAAAAAACGAAGCTAAGTGAAAGGGTTTTTTTTTCTCAAAACAAAAAAAAGAAAAGAAAATATTTTCCATCAACGAATATAATTGTTTTTTTGATTTAGTTAGAGAACAACATTGTTAAAAATTCAACACTATTGTTAAAAACTGAAGAGAAAGGTACGTAAAATAATTTTTTTTAGAAAAAACATTTTTTTTAATTTCCAGAAAAATACACTTTGAATTAACAAAAAATGTAAACATTAGAACCATATATTTTTAAGCATCATTTTATTGGTATTCGTGATCAAAATATTTTGGCGTTTTTGCAGAACAAGCAAATCGAGAAATACTTTTTTTCACGGGGATTTGCACCGGTTGTAAGACAGCATTTCGATTGGTTAGAATTTAGGGTTAGGTTTAGGTTTCAGAGTTAGGGTTAGGGTTAGAGTTTAGGGTTAGGTTTAGGGTTAGGGTTTAGGATTAGGGTTTAGGTTAAGACTATTAAGTTCATTTCATTCCGGAAAATTTTCCAATTGGCTTGTTCTGCAAAAGCGCCAATAATTTTAGCATCTGTTCCAAAACGTAGGAAATTTCACTTTTTAAAATTCTTTATTGAAATTTTTTATGAATAATTTTAACTTATTTTTATTTGTCATTTATTTTCTCTTAGTACCAATAATAACATTACTTTTCTAGCAATTTTTGTAAATATATTTACAAATAGTTTAATTTAAAGAACAAGGTCCCAAAACTTAACAATTTTTTTAACAACCTTATATATTTAGTATATTTAATCATTAGTTTATCATTTAAGAAAGCTTTTTTTATCATTGTATTTATTAGATTTAAATAAATAAATATTTATTTATCCCTTTATAAATGTTTAACAATAAGAATACGATGCTCTGGATATTGAATGAAACTACCTTATATATTTAGTATATTTAAGTATTGGTTTATCATTTAAGCAAGCTATTTTTATCATTGTATCTATTAGAATTAAATAAATAAATAAATATTTATTCATCCCTAAATAAATATTTAACAAGAAGAAAACGATGCCCTGGATTTTCAGTGAACAATGATATAAAAAAGAGTTAATGAATTTACCCCCACGGTTAATTAGCATTTATATAAAGAAATATTCCAAACTTTTCAAAGTTAATTTTTCTATCTTTTTTTTTCTGATATAACTATTTTATATAGCTATATTTGTGAATCTCGTATTTCCAATTTCTTTATTTTTCTTATGCTGTAAAATTTGAAAAAAAAAACAGTCCCTTAATTTTCCTTTTTTCTTGGACTTCATATTGCAGGCAATAAACGCAACCTTGCTGTTTTAGATTTGAAGAGGTCTTGCTTGGAAAGAAGACTCCCTGAGAGGAATAGCGACAAGATACCAAGTTTTAAGAAACAAACCATCACTTGAAAGCATATGGTAAGGATTTGAAATTATTATTTGGCATAAAAATTCTTTTTTTAGAGTTTTGAATGATTTTTAATGATTTCAAAGTTAGTATTTAGTATTAAAATTAACCCTTTAAACCCCAAATTATCTAAATTGCCAAGAAGTCACTTGTTATATTAGATTATATATAATCTTGTATATAATTATATATAATTATATTATATTATAATAGTCGTTATATTAGAGAAACATATTAAAGCCATAATATTGGCGTGTCTTATTTTACCTTATGTTTGGGGTTCAAAGGATTAAGTTAGAATTAACAAAGTCACGTAAGTGACAGTGTGTGTCTCAACAAAACACTCCCAACAAACAACTTAGCCATTTTTTAGGGTTGCTTAATATTTGTTACATGGGTTATTCGGATCTGTGGAGAAATGTGGATTTATTTTTAGCCTAAAAATACACGCTTAGGGAGGGGAAACTGAAAATTAACTCCTATAAAGGGGATACTATCGAGATTGGGGTGTCAGCATAAACACAGTTTATAAAACTAATTTAAGTCTTTTAAAAATCATTGCAATTTTTTCAAGAAAAAAAAATTCTTAGAATTACAAAAAACTACAAATTTAAACGAAAGTAAATATGCATCAATTTAACCCATGGAAAGATCTGGGTAATATTGCTGGTGTAAAGTAAAAAAAAATGTAAATTTGTAAAAAATTACAAATTTGGAACAAGGCCAGAAAAACGGAGGGCTAGTCGTGCTGGTTATACACCTAATGCTTAACAATAACTAGACTCATTTGTGACCATATTCGCTTCTTATAATTAATGACTACACTAATTCATCTCTACATCACGCCTCATTCACCAAAATACCACATTTACTCTAAGGGCTAATCTTACTTAAAAAAAAATCCCTAGGGATGACAATGATTCATAACAGGGATTGGGACAGATAACACCGAAAGAAAAGTATAAAGTTAAACAAAATAAAATCATGGTAGGGTTAGTAAGACCCCCTTTTCCCGGCCATTGAAGTAGGTAGCCTACTGTTTTACAGAGTGTGTACCGAAAACAAACAAGGCGTACCACCTACGTGGGGCTGAAGAGAGCTAACTTAATAAGGGTACAGAAATGAAATTTGAAATAGTGGGGCGGGAACTCCATTTTTGATTAAAAATAGGTTTTCGTCTACCAGGGCCGGTTTTGCCATCTCAATTTGAGGGACTGAGAGAGTGAAAATCTTATAGGGTGGGGATCTTGTGTTTTTGAGAGAATTAAAGTTTGGGCCTGGGAACAAAAAGAAAAACTTTAATTGGATGGGTGATCCTGATAAAACTGTGTTTTTTTAAAAATAAACTACATTTTAGAAATATGACACATTCATTTCTCCAGCTAAGGCCTAATTCTAGTCCTTCTCTTGCTGGACTTATCTACCCTGGGGGTGGGGTCTGAAAGAGATTTCTTCCTCGTGGTTGTCATGGCTGAGCCGGAGGTAACAAGACCTCCCACTTGGCCCATCTTGGTAAATCCTTTTTTCACGCTCAGGCTCGTCACAGTCATCCACCTTTTGCTGAAGACTGCGGAGGCCATTCTTTCCTGATTGCATCTGATCTTTACTCTAAGCTGGTGCTTAAAGTAAGAGATCCAATCCCAGAGAAGATCTAGTCCTCGAAGACTCCCTTCAGACGCGTCTGCCATAACACCATCCGTGCCACGGCTAGGATCGCACGAAACATCATCCGTTTCTACCCAGCATATGGTGAATCCACCTATCCTACGACGTAAGCAACGAACATTGGTTGTATCGATGCGATTTGTGACCCGCTCAGCATAGTCCCAGAGTGACCGCATTGCACTGTAGTAGAAGAGGGTGTGCGCAGCCATTTTTTCTCCTCCCTTGCATCCCCACTTGCCGTCAAAAGAAATAATATTCAAACTTGTTATTATTTTAATGACGTCATTCTTTTTTAAGACGACATCGTATTCAAGTCGAAAAAATAAAAATTAAGGAAAAAAAGACATGAATTGCTGTTTTTTTCTAAACAAATAAGGAATTTTTTTCAAACTAAGAAAATTGATAATATTTTTTTTTTTGCAGTTAGACAACACAGATAATATTTATTGTATTGAGATATAATTTGGCTCAAGGCCGATCGGGGAGGGGGAGTTGATAGTGAGGCTGGTCACACATCAAACACTTAACTTTAACTAGACTATTTCGTGACCCATTCGCTTCTTATAATGATTGAATGCATGTATCCATCGTCAAAACATACACAGTCACCAAAATACATCATTTACTCAATGGACTGATGCTACTTAAAAAAATCCCCAGCGTTGACAATATTTACAGATGAAGATGATTGGGAGTGGGACAAAAAAGAACAAAAAAGAAAATTAGAAAATTTAAAGACCCCATTTCCCTCGCTATTGGGGAAGGTAGCCTACTATTTTCCGGGTATATCACCGAAAACAAGAATGTATTACAAATGAATTCATTTAAAACAAAAAATCAAATAATATTGAAAAATTAAAAACCTTTAAAAATTCTTTGAAAATACTAATTTATATTGAATTGTTAATAATGCTAAACTTTTTACATTAATCTTTTTTATCATCATTTTTTTTCCACAAATAATCTATTACATTTTTAGTAATGGCAGTATTTAGCATAAGTTTAAATTAGGAGTAAAAGTACAAAAATATAGTAATGTTAAATGTATTTTATTAATGAAATAACGAGATTTTAAAATGTTAATTTCTCATTTAATAGATGTTTTACAAGTGGAGAACAATGCTTTGGATATTGAGTAAAACAATGATTTTAAAAAGAGTTGATGCATTTCAGTTCAGGATTGAATGGCATTTATATAAAGAAATAACCCAAACTTTTCAAAGGTAATTTTTCTGTTGTTTTTTTTTTTAATTTGCCTTTATCTATTTGTTTTATAGTCTTATTTCTTAATCTTGCAATTCCTGCTTTTTTATATTTCTTTGCAGAATGCCAAACTCTTAGCTGTAAAATTTGGAAGACTTGGCTTGGCTTTGTTTGAAGGGCTACACATAGCCGGAAATAAACGCATCCCTCTTCCTTTATATCGAAGTAATCTTGCCCCTAAAGAAGCAACCCCGAGGAGACCAATTTGATTCCAAGTTATCAGAAACCAAGCAACACCTGGAAGCATCTGGTAAGGAATTGAATTTAGTAATCAAAATAAATAAGTTTTTATTTTAAATAAGTGGATGTTAAAGATCTTAAATTTAAGTTAGAATTACCAACATCTTTGAAGTGTTTTTGAGTGACAGAGAATAAAACTTAAAAAATATATACCAGTTTTGTCTTAAATGGTTGCAATTTGAAATATTATATAATGGGTTTCCAGATCTCTAAAATATTTTATGTATTTATTCGGAAAATAGCTGCTAAGTAATCAGATGCAATCCTAGAGCAAGGCATGGCAATATTGCTCTTTGTAAATAAACATAGAAGCATGCAACACTAAAAAATATTTTCTAGGTTTAAAAGGTATAGTAAACATTAAAGGCAAAATCACATATGTTTTAGGAAGCAGATTTTTAATTAGAAATTTTAAGCAATTTTCAAAAATTTTGATTAATGTAAAAAATTATTTCTATTTTAAGAATTAACTACTTTCTTGCTTAAAAAAACTGACAAAATTTAACTTTCAATTTTTTCTTAATTATATTTTATATAAATAATTCTTACATCATTTTTTTCATTTATACTTAGTACTAATGTATATTTTTTAGTGTTTAGCAAAAGTTTGAATTTGGAATTGGTATTTAAAAAATAGGAATCGTATAACCCCCGTATAAATTTAGGAAATTTAGCCAGCTTTATTCAAGTGTATAATTTCATCAATATAATAATTTGATCTAAATGAATATTATTGTTTTTTTCAATAGATGTTAAATAAAAAAAAAAGCAAAAACGCAAAAAAGAAAGGATGCTTTGGAAATTTGGTGATTTAATGATTTTAAAATGAACAAATAAATGTTCCTTCAGAATTGAATGGCATTGAAGAGAAAAAAAAAACTATGCGCAACTTTTCAAGGTAATTGTTTACTCATTATTATTTTAGGTTATTTCTTTGTTTATAGCCTTATTTCTTAAAATTGCTTTTTTATCTTTTAGGAATTATTTTATTTTAATTTTACTCCCTTATTTATTTTTCCGTTTTTAAACTGTTTAAATGCTTAATTTTATTCGTAATTTTTAAAATCCTTATTCAGGATCTTATAATTCATATTTAATATATACTTATTTATAATTAATGTGTTTATTTCTAATTTATAGCCAAAATTCATTTTTTATATCTGTAACATATGTATTTTTAGCCCCATGTCAACTTGATATCTGTATTTTATTCTATATCCTATTTTTTTATATTCCTACTTTATATATATTTTATTTTATTTTTCAATTATGTTATTATAAATTATTTATATCCCGAGCCGAAAATTTAAAACTGCCAATTATCTTTATTTTTACTTCATAGGAGTATTTGTTATTCATCTTCCTATTTTTGTATTCTATATATCTAATTCTATTTGGATTACAGATTTCTTGATTTTTTAAAAATCTATTTTTGCTTGTTGAATATCTCTGTTGTATTTATTTGAAAAATCTATTGTTTTGTATTTAAGAAACTGTGAACATGAAAGTGAATACTAATTGGAGTCGTAAAAGAAAGAAAGCACTGCAATTAGTTAAACCCTTTAAACCCTAAAGAATCTATATATCGGCCCTGGCGACTTAAGGCCTAAGAACACACACACACGCAACAATATTTTTACCCCAAATTTTTGTACCCTGACTTAGAAAAATAACCAAGTAGTCACTCAGAGCCTTTCTATTAATGAACCATATTATGGTCGAATCGTCAGTGTGTTTTTTTTGCCTTTCGTTACTAAAGCCGACATATCGATCCCTTATGGTCGAAACGGTTGTCTGTTTCATGGGAAACGGCAAGAGATGAATTGACTGGGATGAGAAGTGGCGAGCTTTGGGAGGGAAAAAGTGATGTCAGCGGACGACGGAAAAATGGTGTGAAAAGATTCACGAGAAGTTGTTTTTTGATGCGAAGTTCAGTAGGATTTTTGAGGTTTTGATTGTTTGCTGTAACGAATTGTGAGTATTTAGGGAAAGAACTTGTCGAACGTTTGAGGTACTGATGGGTTTTTCTTTTCGGGTGACAACGTGATTTTTTCGGAACTGATGTGTTATTTTCATCACCAGAAACTGTGTCTTTTGTTGTCCTTGTAATTTTGATATACTATATAAATAAATTTTACTACAGAAACCAATCTATATAATAATTTTTTTTTCATTTGTAGGACTCAATCAAATGAAAAATTCTCAAATGGTACACATAGCAGAATATCTCTATTTCCACATGCAATATTATGGAAAAAAGATTGGAGAATCTCTAAAAGAAAAAAAAAACAGATGGTCACTGCTTAACTAAAAGAATTTTGGAAAATAGAGGTAAAATACTGTCTCTGTGCCCCAATCCTCCATTTTTTTTTGTTAAGAAAAATAATTTTAAATAGATAAATTACAATATTGTTCAGGAAAACCTTTATTCAAATTGGAAAAGAAACAAAATCGAAACATAAATAATTGATACAAATACTAAAAAAGTAAATAAATGAAAAATACAATCTAACAAAAAAAAATGAAATCACACAAGAAATAATGCAATTTCTTCAAAGTTTAAATTTTGTTTTTGATATGGTTAATAAGAAAAAACAGAAATTGCAAAGTTTTGACCATTTTGTATTCTATCCAACGACAAAAAATACAATAAAATAAATACAAATGATGATTGTGCAAAAAATCATTAAGCTGTAATTAAGAATTAAACAATTAAAAATGTCTAAAATAATTATAAGTTAAAGCAAATCATAGGACTATAAAAAGTCTAATGCAATTAAACAAAAAGTATGAAAAAATAAAGTCCATGAAAATATAAAAAACAAATTGCTAATTAAGAGGCAAAATAAATAGGGTACAATATAGATAAATCTAAATGCATTTAAAAAAAGGTAATAAACCACACTGCGGCCTTTAATTGCAATGTACCAATGTGTT
Organism: Idiosepius hallami; assembly: GCA_034780655.1. NCBI lineage: Eukaryota > Metazoa > Mollusca > Cephalopoda > Idiosepiidae > Idiosepius > Idiosepius hallami. The sequence continues at coordinate 13,535 of JAUZSX010294074.1, forward strand.
GTATTTCAATATAAAAAATAAAAAAAATACCGATAAAAAAATATTTTTTTCTAAAAAGGTGCAAAAAATAGTATATGATATTTAATAGTAGGCAAGTAAATTTCAACTTTACTCCTGCATTACCTTCAGGTCTATGGAGTTAGATTTTACTCCAACTTCAAGTAGGTACATTGATCGATATGTTCTTATGTAATGTTCTATTATTGTCTCTCCGTCTTATGTAGTAAATGTTCGTTAAATGTAATTGGTCAATGTTATGTATTTACACAGAGACTAATACATTACACAATGTATGTCTCTAACAG
>JAUZSX010294085.1:0-13837 GCA_034780655.1 Idiosepius hallami
CTTGTAAAATAAATTGTAAAGAATTAAAAAAAAAAAAAAAAAAAAAGAAAAGAGATTTGGTGTCAGTGTAAGTCTTGCTTTAAGAAAAGAAAATACATTGCCATTGCCTGAAGTATGAGGCAAGATTCATTCATTCATTTATTTATTTTCTAAAATTTTTTTTTCATTTTGTACTTTTATTGATTGTAGACATCTCTCCTTGATTTTGTGCCCCTCCCCAACTGTTTTGTATTTAGTGATTCTATTTTTGTGTTTTTTTGTTTGATTTTGTTGCTTCAGGGTGTGTCTTTGGTTGTGGAATGTGATGTTTTGAGTTTCAGGATCATAGGATTTAAATCGAGAATGTTTAGGTGGGAAGTTTTACGACAGAAAGAAAAAGTTTGGGTTGATTAAGAGTTCTACTGCAACTAACGACTGAGTTATCTCCTTGTTTGCTATAGAACACATTATAATGATGCAGTCAGTCAGTTTTAACTATGACTAGTAGGGGCCTCAGTATTTCTACATTGGCTCCCAACTCACATGCACAGCTTTTTAGGTGTAGTATGTGTTGCATATCAGATAGACATCCTCTGAAGCTCCAATGCTTTTTCTGTGACTTTTCATGGCATTATGGCTGGTGTCTTCGGGATTCTTAATCAGTGACATGAACCTTCTCAGAGAGGTAAAAAATATAGCAAATGAAAACATCTCCCAAATTCAAGAGAATATATTCTTCTGAAGAATAAAATAAAAATTCTTGCTTCGTGTGCCATTTTCCTTGGTATAAAACTAAACCTCAGAATAATGAACTTCATCCCGAATGGCAATTTATCCAAATATGTTTCAGTAGCAGCTCCATTAGTAGTAGTAGTACTAACAGTAGCAGCAGTTGTCAAATTACGTTGAAGACACAGGTTCCTGCTAGATCACCGAAGTTAAGCTGATACAGTTTAGGGCCTGGCGAGGTCACAGGTGTTTGACCCCCATCAATAGATGCTCGTCTAATCAAAGACTAAGAGTGTATTGACCCAGTGGTTTAAACGCCCACTCCCAGATTATAACCTGGGACTTTTCCTGCCCCTGCATAAGATACGTTAGGTAGTATTCTTTAAATGGTCTCCAATCTACTTACTGACCAGGCTCTATGTTGCTTAATTTTTGTGGTTTAACTTTGCCCCCGGATACTAATCTGGGAATTTCCTGCTCCGGTGCAGAAGATGCTACTTGGTATTCTTAAATGATCATCCATCTACTTACTGACTAGGCTCTACGTTGCCTAACTTTGGTGATCTGACAGGAACCAGTGACTCCAACATGACTGTACAAATCAGAAGAGTGCAACATGATTGGTAGTGAAAGAGAAAGGAATCAATATGATGATAAACATGGTAAGTATTATTATTGAAGAGATAATAAAAGCTCCATATCTTAAATTGAAACAATATTAAATAATGTCAATGCCTTCAAGTGTGCAGCATTGGTCAATTACTAGACACTTGTTTACGAGTCTAGAGAATCTATATTGATCAACCATTGACAAGTGAAAGAAGAAATTGAAAAGTTTGTATCTCTTAAGACGAATGCCACAACATCAACAAAATGATGGATATTTAAATGAAAAAGTATTTTGTCATTTTTTACCAACATAAAAATCTATTGTTGATTATTAAAGTTTGACTTGCAGTTGATAAAAAATTCTTTCTTGAAAACTGTTTTGTACAATGAAATAAAAATGTTTTTTTTTTTGTTAAGAAAAGTAAATATAAATGTATTTAACTCTTTCTGGACTTTCTAAAAAAAAAACAACATTTATTTAATTAAATAGAAAAATGCGAGCATAAAAAGTAATATATTTAAGATTAAACTTAGAAAAAAAAAATATTATTAAAGCTGGAAAAGAAAAGGACAAGATGTTCTAGTAAAAAAATATAATGAATTTATAACTTAAAATATTGCAGCAATGCAGCATTAAGATTTTTTTTAAATTCAATTTAACATCATATATGATTTCTTAATACTTCAATATTTCAAGTTATAAATTTATTATATTTTAGGAGATTTCACATCATTTCCAAGCCCTCATACCAAAAAATATTCTGATATTTTGGGTATTACTGCAAATTCATCTTTGATCCACTCTAGTTTTGCATTGTGTACAATTTTAGATCTCTAAAAATAATTAGAAAGTTAATCATTTAAACTCAATTGTTGTACTTAATGAGTAGAGCTGTGACAATATTCTTTTGAAAAAATATATACTCATGATAATAACCAGGGCTGTGACAATAATATTCTTTAATAAAAACATATCACAACTTTATTAATATCTACAGAATTAAAAGAAATGGTTTAATTCCAAAATAGTCAAGTAACAACAAGAATATTCTTTAATAGAAGCATATTTTCACAGCCCTACTAATACCTACAAAATTAAAAGAAATGGTAAAATCATAGAATAGTAAAGTAATGACAAGAATATTATTTAAAAAAAGCATATTTTCACAGTCCTACTATTAACTACAGAATTAAAAGAAAATAGAATTGCAAAACAGTCAAGTAACTGCATGAATATTCTTTAATAAGAGCATATTGTAGCTCTACTAATAACTATAGAATGAAAAGAAATGTTGAAGTGATGCATTGTGTGGCCTATTCTAAGACATAAATTTTCTTGGAAATCATTTACTATTTATAACTTTCCAAACCAATTCTAATTTTCAAAGTCTCTTCATCTGACATTTTTCCTCATCAGAATATCCTTATTGATTTGAGATTAATCAATGATGATTCCCTAATCCATAGATGGATTCAATTGTGACTATTTGTTTTTGTAAATTCTGTTTAATATTTTTTTTTAAATTAAGTTTACATAAATCAACAGACCTATCAGTATCAGTCTAATTGATCTTTTTTAATATTAATTCAGTAGTTTAAAGACTTGTGGTTTTATTTGTCACACAACAAATCTTATAATAGACAGTTTATAAATTCTGTTTTTATGTTTGAAAATAAGTAAAATTTTGGTTGGTTTGAGGGTTTTAATCCTAAAACTATCATTAAAAATTTCAATTGCATTTTACTGTGTTATTTAAAGAACGGAAAATAAAATCACTCTTAAAATAATCTTGATGTTTCTTCTTTCCTGTCACTAATATTTATAAAACTATCTTAAATTAATTTCTATCAAGCTATTAATCTGTTGGACTTCCCAGAATGCATTTCAACAGATTCTCTTCATTTATTGTTTATCTGAAATCTTTTCCCAGCATTTTCTAATTCAAGATTTTTTTCCCAGACATAGACTTGTTTAGATTTTTTTTTGCACTCAAAAAATACAGCACTACTTCAAGTTTCTTTATAATTATTTACCTCTCATTTCCTAAGCAACCATTTATGAATATTATTATTATTATTATTATTACTGTTGTTGTTATTATCAAATTTTTTTTTAAAGAAAAGAATATAACTAAAAAATATTTCAATTTAACTCTGCATAAAATCTAATTTCTCTCTTTTCATCCTATTTTCTACCAATACCAGTTTTTTTTCCTGTCTTTAAAAGTAATTTTTTTTTTACTTTTTTTTTTAATTTTTTTTTTTTTACCTGCCATCATTTTTCTAAACATTTTATTTTGTAGAACCAATTCATAATATTGCTTTTACATTCAGTGAACTTGGATGACATTAGTTTTCTGGGTTTCTTTCTACATGATCATTTCTCTTGGATGGTTACTGTTTTATTTTCATAGCATCAATTTAAATAACTGGCTACATTTTTCCCTTTTGCTCAACTAGTTCAATTGGTTTGTTCAGCCATGTTTGATGGGTTGCACAAGTACAACAGAAAAGTTCTTATGTCTACATGTGTGTGTATGAATTAAGTGTGTGCAGATTTTTACCTATTTGCTTTATCAGTGTGTGTGTGTGTGTGTGTGTGTGCTATTGTGTATTGTTGGGTCGCATCATCCAATTGCGATAAGATACAAAACCAATTCCGTACTTTTCTATAAGTTTTTAACCTGAGTATTTATAGTGATCTTTGTTATTTCTATGAAGGGTTGCTGAGGTGGGGACTGAAGTCAGTATTTAATCATATTTTCTACTGAATAAAAAAAAAAAAAAGTAAAAAAAAAAAAAAAAAAAGAAAAGAGTTGTCTCTGAAATATTTATTTTTATTCATACCAGAAACAAAAACAAGAAATAAAACAAAACAAAAAAGAAAAAAAACAAAAGGCTGTATTGAAGAATATTACTTATTCCAATTATAGACCTTCCTCGACAAATTTCTACTTAAATTGTCAAAAGTAAGCAACCAAAAGACATTGATTGAATACATTTTTCTCAGAAGGTTTTAATTTAATTTTGTTTTTTGTTCTTACCTCCAAAGTGGTTATTTGCTTGATTCAGTCTGGGACACTGGATACCAATTGAGAGTGAAATATAATTTTCTAGTGGTGTAGTTTTTAAGATATTCATAATTCACACTTCAAGATAAGACCAAATGCAGTGATGATCTTTGCGTCCTTGACATAACAACACCTTTATAATGTATTACAGGTATGGGTATTATCTATTCTAGTGGTTTTCAAAGTGGTCCGTATGGACCCCAACCTCTGGGGGCAACATAGATTTTCAGTGGGGTGCCGACAAGTAAACAGTTGGATGGAGAGTCATTGAAATTATGAAGAAGTGTTGGAGTAGTAACAGTAAAATGTGATGTTGGTGTTGGTAGAAAGGCTGGAAAAACAGGACGATTCAATTATGTGTTGCTGCAACTAGACATAAGTGCCTGTTAACTTCCTCCTTATATTTTTCTAGATTACCGTCATTCTGGCATTCATTGAAAGAAAGGGTGCGCAGGCATTTTGAACTAAAAAATATTAATATTAAAAAAAATGCCCAAAAAACAAACAAACAAAAAACGTTTAAATTGTTAAATTCATTATTTATTAGTCCAGATATGAATGAAGTAAATCCAAAAATATTAATCCTGGTAAAAATTAATTAGGTCTAAAGATATTAGTAGTTCTGGTATTAAAGTCCAAAAATGTCAGTTTTTGGTATTTATCCAATATGGCGGTCAGTCCTACTTAATAATTAAATTCCATATTTCTGCTTCTTCTTCTAAATTCTAACTGAAAATGCCGTCTTATTTAAAATCTTGTAATTGCAGCAACAACAGTTTTGATTGGTCAATAGAAGAATATTCCATTACTTAAGCTTCCCCACAAATAGGAATGAATATATATTTCAGTAAGAAGAAGGAAAGAAAGAAAGGAAAATACAGTCTCAACAGACCGAAATTAATCCAACGTAAATATTTGGGATTTTGGAAACATTTGGAACTACAAATTTTCTGAAAAAGCTACCATCTTTTTTATTTAGATTCTTTGTCGATATCATTAATGAAATGTTTATGCTCGATATCATTAATGAAATGTGTATGTTCGATATCATTAATGAAATGTGTATGTTCGATATCATTAATGAAATGTTTATGTTCGATATCATTAATGAAATGTTTATGTTCGATATCATTAATGAAATGTTTATGCTCGATATCATTAATGAAATGTTTATGTTCTTCAAGGGTTAATTTTAACACCAGTGCTTTTAAACTGTCATGAATAGTCAATATTGTTATTTACATAGATAGGAGATTAGAAATGTCACAATTGTTTGGATATCTTTCAAAGGTTATTTCTCTTAAGGATATAACACTTGTTAGAATTTCTGTTGAACTTTAATTCAATTCTGAATTGATTTGAAGCTTTGATAGGCATTAATTGGGAGTAAAATTTGATTTACTGCTAGAGTGAGTTTTAAAATAGTGAAATACTATGAATAAAATCCGGGAGGGGGTTTGCCTTTCAAGATTATTTCAATGAAATATTTAATCGAAGTAGGGTCAGTTGCTGAAAATTCATTTTGTCATATACAAAAGTTAACTTTTGGGCAGTGACGGTGGAGCATTGGCAAAAGCTCGGACTCTGGAATCGTATTACGCGAGTTCAAATCCTAATAAAAACCATTATATTCACTTTAGCTGCCTCGGGCAGATAGGGCTCGTTAATTTGGGAGAGCAACTTATCAAGGTAAAGAGTAACACTAAATTAAAAAATCCCAGATATATAGAGTGCGTAAAAATGACCTTGTGCTTAACTTGGTAGGTGCCCTACCAAGTAAATATAATATACAAAAGTTAACTTTCTTGGAATTTGGATCTGTTGATTTTTTAGTGAAACAGCTCTTTTAGCTGAAATGATTTTTTATCAAGTTTGGCAAATAACATTTAGTATTATGGTTGGTGGTTTGATCTTGCATCCTGACATTGCGTTTTTGAGGTTTTAAGTTCAAGGAATGTCAGGTCAATTTACCAGAGGGTCATATGTTAACATCGCCTTAGGCTATTTGTTATTGAGTTTCTTAGGCACCAACTCTGATGTATTGCGAAAAATCTTTGTTGTTATAATTTTCCAAAACTATTATCTTCATCTCAGGCAAACATTTTGTTAATTGATTGATCAACTCTGATTAGGCCATTCAATGCTGGAAAATGTTTTAATTTGCTCTACCTAGTTTACTTGTTTTACAGTTTTTGTTCTTTTGCTTGTTTTTTGTTTTTTTTAAGGTGGTTGTTTGACTTAGATCATTTTTGTGAAGGAACAAGGTTATTTGTTTTAGTAGTTTTTTTTTTTTTTTTTTTTTTTTTTTAAGGTTTGGTGTTACATTTTTAAGTACAGTCTGATCCTACTCAAAATTAAGAGAGTGTTGTTTGCAGTTTTTTAAAAATGTTTTTCATATTGTTGGTTTTTAGGTGTCATTTTCAGAAGGCTCGCACAATCAAACATATCCTTGTAGAATGTGAAACCCATGCTATCATGAGAAAACGCCTTCTAAGATTTTGTTGTCCTTAGGATAATGTGTTCTAGGGTCCTATCATATGAGGATAGTATCATCAAAATTGAAAGGTTCTATCATTTGTGGATAGTATCATCAAAATTGGCAATGTCTGGGTTGAGACATAAGTTCTTTGATTCTTTAAATACTTTGTATAAAGAATTGACTTAGTTGTAAAACACTGAGTTGTGTTGACTTTAAGCAAATAGTATAATATGAAAAAAACAGTGTATTTAATCATTAAAAGCAATTTTAGATTCCTATTGATTTGTCAGTGTGAGATAATTTACCAGTAAAATTCTAAAATAGATGAATTTTAATTAAGAATTAATGCTGAATCGCAGCAAAATAAATAGATATTTCTATTTTCAAACAAATTTCATTTTACACAATGTTCAAACAATTCAATGTGGAAAAAAAGATTTTTTTTTGTTTTTTGATTTGTCATCAGATTTTTCTACAAATCTCCTTCTAGGATTTTTTTTTAAACATGGGATTTAAATTCGCTTAATATGATACCATAGTCCAAGCTTTTACCAATGCCCCACCTCACCCTTTGTGTCTAATCCCCCAAATTTTCAATAAATCTGAGAACTTTTTTATATAAAAAATCAAATTAAAGAAATACTTTATCTCTTAAATAACAATATTTATTGAGTCTTATTTACAATATTATAATTTTTTTTGTTTACTTTTGTTGATTTTATGTTCATTAAAGAAGGCAGTCGACGTGGCCCAGTGGATGGACAATTGGACTTCGGAACCGTACTACAAGGGTTCGAATCCAAGTTGTTCCGTCTATGTTAGCATGTCAACTGATACCCTTGGGAAAGATATGAAGCCAAATCTTCCCTCCAGCTATGGGCTAAATAGTGCAAGACCTCAATGGCGGAGGTGGCGGATGATGTCCACAGTGACACAACGGTACTGAAGACGGAAGAAGGCTGCAACAGAGGATGCCCCCCAGTCGTTGTGGTTCTCTCCATGCCATTGAAACCAGCTTCTCCTTTGCCAAGGGGCCATGTGGTGGCTGCAGGTGCATCAGTCTCCTCTCGTTAAAAGATATTGCGCACAGGCATCCTCCCGAAAGGGTCCACAGAACCAATATGTAGGACAGTCATACTCGACCACAAGTGATCGCCAAGAAGAAGAAAGAATCTCTAAAAATCTTTGCTTGTCAATTTTGTTTATCTTTGAATTATCATTTGTCATTTCAAATATTTTTATCTCTGATAGTCTTTCCTTAAAATCTTACACTAATATTCTCAAGTGTGCCACTCATTATTGCTGAAGTGTTATTAGTCTTCACAATTAAAGCCAAATCGTAGTCTACTGTGTCTCAATTAAATCTTGCATGATTCTTTAATTATATCTGAAATGTCTATCACAATTAATTTTTCTTCATATCAGAAAAAAAATACTTTTTTTTTTCAGTTTCATGAAAATCAATTTATTTATTCAATTCTTATAACTAAAGTGTGCAAAAAAAGGCTACTAACTCCATTATAAAAATTCCATCTATTTTAGTATAATATATATAGGACTGTGACAATATTCTTTCATTAAAGAATAAGCTTGTCACATCCCTAGTTATTAAGGCTGTGACAAGAATATTTTCAATAAAAGTTTGTTGTAACAGCTCTAGTAATAACTAAGAAATGGTAAAATTGCAAAATAATTCGGCCAGATACGTAAACAAATGATGTCCACCTATTTGGCAAAACTAAAAATGCATACATATATTGTTAAAATTATTTTTGGTCTGCTGAGAGCTCTTTCCTTCTTCTTCCTCCTCCCTCTTTAGTGTATGACCGTATGGTTTATCTCATTTATCATTTATAGAGGGGTCATGAGATTTGCACCAATCAGAAGGTGGAACTGGTAAATATTATCTATAAAAACACCAGGTCTGTTTGATTCAATCTTACCACTGCTATTGACACTGTTGCTGAGAGAGAGAGAGAGATTTGCTTGTTGGATAATAAAGCATTGACCCCTTCTGGATATTGTTACCTACAGTTGAATACTCTCACCTTCTGGTTATAATTACCTACATTGTCGGACTTTGATATCGTCAAACATTTATTTATTTGCTCTGCTTCCCTTCCGATTCTGATTGGATTTAACTTGCCCCTTTCTTACCAGAAAAATAAACGAGTTCAAATCCCAGTCAAATCTACTGTATTCACTTTAGTTGCCTTGGGTAGATGGGGCTCGTTAACTCGGGAGAGCAGCTCATCTCAGGTGAAGGGTAACACCGAATGTAAAAAGCCTGGGTAAGAGCATGTAAAGATAGCCTTGTGCCAAACTTGGGTCGTGCTCACCAAGTAAATATAATATATCTCAACTAACTTTTGGCAAAAGTTTACATGCATGTATGCATACTTTATCCGTTAGATTTTGAGTAAAGGCCCAACTAGAAATATCATGTAATGTATACCTCATCAAATAATACTTTTAAATAATACTTTTTACCCAGAAGGCTGCATTTCTTTTATTTTTTCTTATTTCACTTGACCGGAGAGCTCTTATCCTTTGTTCACCAAAGAACTATATATGGATTATTATTATGATTATATATAACCTTTTTTTCTTTTTCTTTTCATTTCTTGGGTTTTATTTTTCTGGTCTAGTACTTTTATGATTATCTAAGCTGCTGTCATAAATGCACTAGTCTGTAGGAACCTTTTCCTTTGATGCTGATGTCCTCTAGTTTCTTCTCTTTCCTATTGGATTGCTCCTAGAGCTCCAATGATAATTGGTATTACTGTAGTTTTCATCTTCCAAACTTTCTTTATTTCTTTTTGGCAAGCTCCTGGTAATTACATATCTTTTCAGTTTCTTTCTATGGTCAGCCAATACCGCAAAACCCATTATTTTGCAGCTCTTTTTTTTTTTATTTATTTATTATCATCATTATTATCATTATTATCATCACAGGCATCCCTCAGGTTATGATGGACCCGATTTACATGGTTTTGACTTTAGAATGCTTAAATTTTGTCATAAAGAAATTTTTGTCATAAATTTTGTCATAAAGAAAAAAAAAACAGCCTTTCTTTAAAAAATTGAGTCAATTTTTCTTAAACTTTTTGTGTTGTAAACATTGTAATCTTTACTCAGCAACTTATTTATTTTTTTTTTTGTGCTATTATTATTCGGACTGTTGTTCTCATCCTTATCATTTTAAAAAAATCGTTGTGTAGAGTTGTTTTCAGCTTTAATCAGTAATCAAAAAAATCCTATCAAAAGAAAGGTTTTAACAACAAAATGATTACTAGAAAAAACATATTATCACCTGAAGAAGGCCGAAGGGCTAATCGGCCGAAACGTTGTGAAAAAAGCAATGATAAGGATGAGGACAACAGTCTGAATAATAATAGCACAAATCTTCAAGCCTCATCCCAAAGATTCCGAAATAACTTATTTTTTATTTTGATTTATCTTATTGAATTAACATTAAGTATAGTAAGCGGAGTCGGACATTTATTTAGCAATTTATGGGGTATTATTAGGTTAATTCCAAGTTAGAAGAAATTCTGGTTACATTGCAAGTGTAGGAATGGAACTCGTTCGTAACCCGGTCTATAAAAATAGTTTCAGAACATCTCCAAAATTAATTGTCCAAATGTCATTATGTATGTCTTTTTTTGTGCTCCATTAATTATGTACTCACAGGGGACCATGCATGCTTCACTTGCTTTTTTTTGTTTGTTTTATTTATTTTGTCAAAAGACCTGGCACTTGACTAACTTTATGAAAGGTTGCCAAGTCTTATTGCAGCATTACACTTGTTTTTTTTTTGTGTTTTTTTTCCCCAAATGTTGCATTGACTGCTTTTTCATTATCTTCAAGTAAATCTAGTGATGAATTTAACCCTTTCCTAATAAAAATCAGGTAGGTCTGGTGAAATTTATGTCCCTTAAGTTCACTGCATAAGCAATTTTTAGACACCTGAATGAAATTATCTGTTCTATACGAACTTTACTCTCTTATTGGCACACACTCCCTTTTTTGTGGAATATTGGCATCTTGAATGGTGGGTGACTTATTATCAGCCCATTACGCTAGAGATTGCGTGTGATTCTTAAGAACATTTGCTCAATAAATTCTCTTTCCAATCTATACTTAGCTTGATATTCTTATCTGTTCAATTCATTTCACAAAATAGCAAAATAAAAAAAGTTTATATATATCCATAAAAAAAAGAACATACCTAGTTTGCACTCTGGTTTGTCACCCTATAAATAAGCGTGTCACTTCTGTCGAAACCTCGATTTTGTAGACGTTTTTCTTGAAATGGCACATCATTTTTTCATCTTATTATCTCTTTATTAACTCATCATAGTTGATATAGCAAAATTTGGTCTAGACAGTTGACAGTTGACATTATTACTGTGATTCAATAAAAAGTAGTTTTTCTTGAATATAATTATATTTTTGATTTGTTAAATAAAATAAAAAAAAAACAGAAATATTTTGATAAATTTATTCTGATACTTAATTTTCTTTCATTTTCATATGTATGAATTTTTTTTTACTACAAGGTGAAATAGCAATCTGTTCTTTTTCTTTTACGAGAGATAATAACTTGTGTCATTTCTGATCGATTAGATAAAAGTTATTCATATTATCCTAAAGATTCTGTACTTGTTTTTTTTTCTTTCGTAAAAAGAAGATAAAAAATATAGATGAATAAAAATGTCAATAAAGTTGATTAATTATTTCAAAACAGAAAGCCATAGGAGTGTTCATTAAAAACAAGAAGAAAAAGTTAATTCTTTGTTGGGGTATTATTTTCACGGAAAACATTGTAACCTTTTAGAGAATTTTTGTAAATTCATTTATATTTGGTATAGATATAAATGTTATCTTTACTAATGATGTGCTCTTACACCTACAACTCACTTCCTACAAACACAAATACATATATTTATTTGGTCAAGTACCAACCTCAGTTAGACAGAAAAAAAGGCCATTTTTAAGTAGTCTATATACCTGGGCTTTTTAGGGCAGTGACGGTGGACCATTGGTAAAAGATCGGGCTCGGAAATCGTGGTACGCGAGTTCAAATCCTAGTCAAAAACCATTACTTTCTCTATAGCTGCCACGGGCAGATGGGGCTCGTTAACTCGGGAGAGCAGCTCATCTAGGTGAAGGGTAACACCAAAAGTAAAAAGCTCTGGTAAGGGCATGTAAAATGGCCTTGTGCTAAACTTGGGTTGGTGCTCACCAAGTAAATATAATATACCTGGGCTTTTGTGCATTCTATTTTGCCCTTCACCTAGATGAGGATATATTTACTTTGTCGAGCACCAACCCCAAGTTAGGCACAAGGCCATTTTTAAGTGCTTTATATACCTGGGCTTTTGTGCATTCAATGTTACCCTTCACCTAGATGAGGATATATTTACATGGTCGAACACCAACCCCAAGTTAGGAACAAGGCCATTTTAAGTGCTCAATATACGTAGGCTTTTGTGCATTCGGTGTTGCCCTTCACCTAGAGGAGTTGTTTTTCCAAGTTAACAAGCCCCATTTTCCCAATGCAGCTATAGGTTAATGCAATGGTTTTGACTGGGATTTGAACTTGTGTACTATGATTCCAGAATCCAAGCTTTTTACCAATGCTCAACCCTTGTGGGCCTCATAATTATATATGTATATACATTCGTACCTATATATAGACATGGGTTGTGAAGGTGGAGTCGTATCATTGTATTTATCAAAAGTTTCGTCGGGAAGATGGGGCTCATTAACTCGGGAGAGTAATTTATCTAGGTGAAGGGCAACACTGATTACAAAAGACTTAAATAGGGACGTAAAAATGGCCTTGTACCTAACTTGACTTGGTGCTCAACTAAGTAAATAATTGATACATTTATTGGCGGTCACTCGTAGTCGAGTATGACTGTCATCCGTCTTGGTTCTGTGTACCCTTTGGGAGGACCCCTGTGCGTGATGTCTTTGAATGTGGAGAGGCTGATTCACCTGCAGTCACCACACGGCCCCTTGGCAGAGGAAGACCTGGTTTAAATGGCATTGAGAGAACCATGACGACTGGAGGCCATCCTCTATTGCAGCTTTCATCCGCCTTGAGAGCCGTTGTGTCCCTGTGGACATCATCCGCCACAGAGGTCTTGCACTGTTCAACCCATAGCTGGTATTAATCAACATGTTGACGTAGACAGAACAACTTGGATTTGAGCCCATGTAGAAAGGTTCCAAAGTCCGATTATCTATCCATTGGGCCACGTCAACTGTAAATAATATCTATAGACACACATAAGCATTAGAATTAAATGGTTGATTAGTTTTTGTTTTATGAGATGAAAAGCTTTTGTTTATTTAATGCTAAGAACAATCATTTTTTGTTAAATGTCTCTTTTTTTATTAACACATTGTATGAATCCTCGGCGGTCACTCGTGTTCGAGTATGACTGTCCTCCGTTTTGGTCCCTGCGGACCCTTTCGGGAAGACGCCTGCGCGTGATGTCTTTTAACGTGGGGATACTGATGCGCCTGCCGTCACCACACGGTCCCTTGGCAGAGGAGGACCTGGTTCCAGCTGCATGGAGATAACCACGACGACTGGAGGCTATCCTCTGTTGCAGCCTTCGACCGCCTTCAATGCCGTTGTGTCATTGCAGACATAATCCGCCACACCCATCGTTGAAGATTCGGGAAGATTCCCTCCAGCTATGGGACACATTTTATGATTTGCAGGCAAAGCAGAGTGACTCGAGTCAGAATGCATGTATTAGAGTGGACATCAAGAACATTGTTGTGGCAGAGCCCCGGATGTAATATGTATAAATAGCGCACGCGCTGAACACCCGGTGGCAGAGAGTTCCGAACCGACCAGCGTCGTAGGCAGGACGCCTGACGCTGGCTCATGATGTACTTGTTAAATACACTTGTTATAACCTAATGCTGTGTTGACTTGGTTCCTTGG
>JAUZSX010294096.1:0-13836 GCA_034780655.1 Idiosepius hallami
CCACTGGGTTCATGTACTTTTACTCTTTGGTTAGACAGGCATCTATACATGAGGCTGGGGACCGCTTGTGAAGTCCAAATTCCCATGAGACTCAACACTGAATCGTGTGTGTTCAATGGTTGAGCCGACTAAACCTGCATTGGTTAGTGTGCCGACACTCACTCACACACACACGCACTTATGAATTGTTGAGTTGGTCACTTGTTAGTTGGCTGGTTAGTCGGCAAGTCCTATTATCCATCCACCTCCATTACTCTAATGTATCTATATACATATAAAAGCCAAATTGTCGTGTTTGATCAATTTCTACATCCAGTTCCGAATTTCTGGTTTACGAGCACTACGCGTGGCTAAATCGAGCCCCCCCCAAAAAAAAACAAGAACTTTAACTGTAAATACTCGTATTCTTAAATGGTCACCTATCCAGGTTTGACATTGCTTAACTTAGGTGATCTGATGAGAACCGGTGTCTCCAAAAAACCTTGACCGTATAAATCATTTTTTAACATAGGTATAGAGTGTAGATTGTTGCAAGAAAGATACGAAAAAACGTTTTTAAACTAAGAATAAGTAAACAACGGGGAGGAATTTTTGAATTATTAGAAAAAATAATTTCAACACAATGCATTTTTGAAAAGAAAAAAAAACCTTTTTCCTTTAACAAATGTTGTTCAAATAATAAAAATAATTATAAAAACGTTAAATGTAATTTCTACACGTGTATTTTCCCAATTACCAAAGTGGTAAGTCTCTGACGCCGGTCAAAGCCGAGCAATACTTCTAGTATTTATTTATAGCTGTCAACCAAAGTTTTTCATGATGGGGCAAACTATTTTTTTATTCTTTCAGTTGCCAAATTGCCTTGCTGGTAAGGTCGAAAGTTTGCACACTAAAAGCGAAAGTAAAATTGCCAAACCTGGATAAATTATGTCCGACCCCCAACACTGACTCCACCCTAGACATAATCCCAGTTAACAGGGAGACACTAAAATGGCGTGAAACGTCAATCAAACATTTGCTCCTCGTCTATCATGAATCTAATTTTGGGAGAATAAAAAAAGTAAAATGTGCTTTCTGTCTTTTGCACAATTCGCTAATTGAAATTATTAAAACGACAGATTTGGACATTTTGTTCTTGACTTTGGTGTAGACATGAAAGATGATTGCTTTTAACCTATTGGAATTGTTTCTTTTTTTAATACAAAGAAATGTTATTTTTGAATAAATATGAAACCAGTTTTTAGGAAAAAAAAAGAATAAATAGTTTAAATTATGAAGATCTGTTTCTAGCGTGCAATTATTATCCTCGATAAAAAGTATGGAAATTCTCCGTGAGGGAATAATTTAATATTTATATTAATATAGAAATGGGTAAAAAATTCAAAATGTTAATTCTTCTTCTTCTTGATACAACCAAAATAGATATACAGGGTGATCGGAGAAAGTGTAAACAAATATTTGTTCAGTCAATTTTACCAACAATGAATATTGATTTATTGATATCTTTTGGCAAAGATAACACTGGACAACAATCTCTATTTCTTAGTAAGTTAATTTTTCAAATTAATACACCAAAATAGTTAGATGTGATAAAAACTAATATCTGAACACAAAAACCTTTGAAAGTTACTTATTTAGAGTTCTATCATCTAGGTTTAACAATTGTCTATGCTTGGTCTAATTCATTAATATCGTATCGCACAGTGATGTGCGTAGTGTAACAGTTGGTTTCCTTGAAAGGAGTAGCAGTGGAACCGTGTTCAGGTTTGTTACTTGCCCTAGTACAGTACCTTGGATTTTTAAATGGCCACCCATCTAACTAGTGACCAGGCTCAATGTTCCTTAACTTCGGTGATCTGATGGGAACCGTAGTCTCCAACGTGACTTAACCGTACATCTAATGTTGACGCTGGTCTAGTCCTCCTTGTTTATGCAGTGGTTCAAATGAAGGTCAAATGTCCTTCTCAACCATCTGCTTCATTTTGCTCTCGATCAGCAGTGAGGGTGAGTTAGTGGTAGAAGGCTTCGACTCTGGAATCGTATTATACGAACCAAAACCATTACATTCACTTCTCGCCGCCTCGGGTAAACGGGGCTCGTTAACTCGGGAGAGTAACTTATTTAGGTGTAAGGATAACACTGATTCCATAAACCCGGGTCGATCAGACTCGTAAACTCGTGGAGAGTAACTCATTTAGGTGAGGGACAACACAGTAATAAAAGTCTAAAAGCGGATGCAGTGAGCACGTTTAACCGGCCTTGTGCCTAACATGGTTTGGTGCTCGACCGATTAGATATCTATTTCTCACTGTTTTTCTTTTCTCTCTCTCTCTCTCTCTCTCTCTTATCCCTCTCCCTTCTCTCTCTCTCTCCTTCACTCTCTATTCCAGTAACCCTTCTTCTCTCTCCCCCCCTCTCTCTCTCTCTCTCTCCATCTCTAACATGTTTGCTTAATCTTGATGGCATCCTTCTTGTTGACTTCATTAAAAAACTTTTCCCTTCGGCTCTCGTCACGTTTAGCTATGTTTTACCCAACGGCCAATAGTATAATGAAATATCTCCATAAACTATCATTTATTATTATCATTGATGATATTGTCGTTATTATTTGAATGATTATTATAATCATTGATAATATCTCTACCATTATGAATTTATCATTACCACCATGATCATTAATATAAAGAGCATGCCGGTATCGTCAAAATATGACGTCATAAAATATAAATTTTAAAATTTTAAAAAGATTTTTTATCAAAGAATGAAATTCGGATAAATGGGAAAGTCCACTTTGGACCGTTGATAGACCATTGAATATTTGAATTGAAATACATGTCTAAAATCTAATAGACCTTCCATTTTGATACTTATTACTAAAATGAAATATCAGAACTAAAACAAATAAATTTAACCATTTAATTCAGGACAAAAATTCACATTAAAAAATTTTTAAAACGTTTTGATGATTTGTTTAATGCGTTTAAAATTTGATGTAAAATTCATTGTTTTTTTCCATTATTTTTCCAATCCCTGTTATTTATTATTATCTTCCTGTTGCACTGCCGAAATTATTATCATTATTATTATTATTATTATTATTATTATTATTATTATTATTATTATGAATGAATAAACCGTGTTTAACTTTGATAATTTGGAAATTACTCATTTTATAAACATATAAATATATTCATATTTAAATACACACACACCTTTTTTTTATCTCTAAACTGATTGACTCTCAGTCCAAGCTCTCCGAATTGTCCTTCATCTCAGCTTAATTTTGCCTCATCTCAGAGGGTCAAGTGATGTCAACAATAAGTATAGGGCCCGGTGAGGAGCCATAATATTACACAGACATGTTAATAATTATTCCAAATGCAGGAAAACTTAAATGGCCGTACGAAAAATAATTGAAACTACAAATGAAGTCACAGACACATATATATTTTCCCAAAAACTTTATATTTATTTAAGGAATCGAACTTAAAGGCATCACAATTTTCAATTTTAGTCAAGATAATAGTGACACCGGAAACACGTATCCATTAAATTAAAACTTAGAATTAATGAAAATAAAATGAATAAAATCAATTAAATAATTGATATCCATTCATTTTAATATCAATTTTCACATCAAGTTAAATGAAATGACCAATACTGAAATTGTTTGGATTTCTCATCAATATTTAGTCCAAAACTGGCATAATTGAGAATTTTATTTTAGTAGGTTTTTATTTTTAAAGTTTTTTCCCTCAAATGCTCAAAAATACTAAATATTCAGAATTAATATTTTCTATGAGTATATATATATATATATATATATATATATATATATACAATTTTTGGTTCACCATTCTTTTTTGTTTAAAACAAAAACGAAAAACCTTCTATGCATTAACCCCGGTGCTCAAGTATGCAGTTGTTTATTATATCCAATAGATTTTTTTTAATTTAGAAAAATAGTTTAAGTATTTATATAGCGTTAGCCATTTTATGCTTCGAACGATGTTTTTTTTATTATTATTATTATTATTATTATTATTATTATTATTATTACATAATTTTTTCTGTTGGTAACATTAAATTTTGTCTCAGTAAAATTGACCTGCGGTTTAAATGTCAGAACCAAAAGTCAGATTGAAATATGAAAGAATTTCGATTTTCTTTCTAAGGAAATGTTTCCATAGAATTGGCTTTCAACCACAACGAATTTAATTTCAACTTTATATTCTGACTAGATTTCCAACTGCGAAGCTCCACAAGAATTTCAGAAACAATCTTGATTCGACAAGTTGAAATTTAGATTTTTTTTTATTGTTGGGATTTTTTTTATTTTAGAAATTTTAGATATTTTTTATTTGTTTGTTTGTTCACTGTATGATGTTTAACTGTCCAATTTTCATTTTATTAGGCCATTATCATTTTAATCTATTTACTTTGCTATCTAATTTTATTAGGGCACTACAATGTCGATCTTGTTAGTCCACAATCTAATTTTAATATTTATTTTATTATCTAATTTTATGTTTATTAGTTAACTGCATAATTTTATTTTTATCACTACACTACAATGTTAATCCTAATTCTTCAATTCTTACTTCACTATTAAATTTCATTTGTGCACTAATTGTAATTTCATTTGTTAACTGTCTAGTTTGAATATTGTTATTTTACTAAATTTGTTATGGTTATTTACAATTTAATTTTCATTTTTTTAAATTCGCTTCATTCACATGAGCTGGTCACCGTGTTCTCCAGACCTGAAACCCATTGAATATGTCTGGGGAATATTGAACAGAAGGTTTTATAAGAGTGAAGAGCAATTTACTTCAAAAGATACCATGTATAGGAAAATAGTTGATGTCGGCAAAGTCACAACTTTTCTTTTTTTTTTTTCAGATCAAACAATTGACTTACTCTGTAGGCAAAAAGTTGTTTAAAGTTATTTTTAAAAATTGATGGATATGTCAATAGACTATTTATTTAAAGGTTAACACCTCGGCTTTGCTCTTATTTATTACTCTTTGATGGAAAATAAAATAATAAAGTTTTCATGATTTTACATTGTATTTTGCCCTAAAAGAATATTTTAAGAGACCCGCAATAAAGCGACGGACAGTAGAAATTCATTGATAAAGAATGAAATGTCATAACTTCGTTGAACATTGCATGAATTTATTTAAAAGGTTGGAAAAATAACCCACCTTACAAAAAGTAGTCCATTGATGATACAATTTTAATTTTTTTGTGGCGTATATTTAGCGAAATACTGATGTTTTACTAATCTGCAATAAAGTGATTGATAAAATGTAATTTTAGTTTTTAGTTCACAATCTAATTTCAATCTTATTGATCCACTATCTAATTGTAATTTCTTGACTTCACTAGTTGTTTATAGTTTTGTTTATTTTTTCATTTTAAATCATTTTTTTATTCATCTCCGGTAATCTAAAAAATAAAAACTTTGTTTCTAGTTTCATTCATGTATCTTATTTCAAAATGTATATATAATGTTAACCTCGAACTGCAGAGCCGAAACTGCTGCACCCTGTGGTATGGCTATAGCAAACGTCACCCAAGGTGGTTCGATCAAATGCCATCCCACTGACCCCAAATCATCCTATGCTGAATGCAACACTTCTCAAATAGATAAGGAAACCCTATAATACTTCGTTAATAAACTGGTGTGGCAACGCCCCTTATTATACGCTTCATGCGCTTTGATAATTGCCGAGTATTTGGTAACTCAGAATAGCTATTGGTTACTACTTGCCAAATAAAGAAAAACCTAGACAAAACCTTATAAAACTAGATTTTTTTTTCAGACTAAAACCCTTTCATTGCACCATGCAATTAGATTTAAAAAATGGGATACAATGTCAATCCCTTCTTTGCTGTCATCCAGGGTGGACTGCACCCTAGTCCCCCTCAGATACGCCACTGGCTCTACCAATCAATTTGAAGGATGATTATGATAGAAAAATTTGGAACTTTTAAACCCATTTTGTTGTTTCTTGAAAGCGTTAGAATCAACTATGAAAAGGAGGGCAACAGTCTGAAAATATGAATTTACATAAACCAGTTTTGTCTCATAAAATGAGACTTGTGCATTATAAGGGAAACACAGGCCTAGAAAATTCAAATAATACAAGTGACAAAACCTCATTTGATAAAGAAATGTTTTGGATATAACATATCATATTTGCCCGCAGCCTATTCAAGATCCACCATATATAATCGACAACTCAAGGGTTTGGCTTATATACGAGTAACATAAATAGAACAACATAAAGCCACTTTTTAAACTTCACATAATATCATTCAGTCACATATTTTGCCAGATAAAAAAACACACACCTAAATTAAATAAAGATGTTTCTAAAAAAAACGAAGACTATTCTAAGGTGAGGAACGATCATTATCTACAAATACCGACGCACATAGTAGAGTTATCAAAACCAAATTTGTTTTTGCTCAAACAACTCGATTTCCATCTTCAAATTTTAAAAAAAATATCCAAAAATGTCTGGTGTATGAAGGAAAAGAGTGTCTTATCCTACAGCTTTTAGATTAATTATATCTAAGGGTCGGCTTCGATAAAACAGTCGGATTACAGTATTTAGGTGTTGTCTTATATGCGAGGTTTTGCTAAAATCGTAATTTTTGGACTGGTTTATATGCAAGTTAAGCTTATGATATGCTGGAAAATATGATATATGGATAAATATGGTTATCCCAAAAGTTTGTGAACACTTTGAAATTTTATGTGCTAATTAATAACAAAAACAACCAAAATTATTCCACAAAATAAAGATTTTTCTGCTATCGATTTGCAAACTTTCGGAGAAGGTGAAAGCATCATTTAGTTGGCTTCGAATCAAGGACATCTTGACATGCTTTCTCGAATTTTTAGGACGACCTAATAGAAAAAGTTTGAATTATCCGAACTATACTGATTACCCAGCTTCATCTTAACAATTCAGGAAAATAAAGAAATTTTGTGTATATAAAAGATGAGAGAAAATATTTTAGTTGCCTAATGAATAAAACCAAGTCTTTTTACAACTTTCTTTGTTAGTCAAACAGCAGCAATCATGAATGAAGTCAAAAGAAATAGAAAGTTCAGGTGTCATTAAATAAAAAGCAGTCAGATACAGTGGCGTAGCAAATGGAGCGCAAGTTGATAGCTAAGAAGGAGTGATAACATGTCCACTCAACAAAAAGTTTCAGTGTGAAATATAGTCTGAAAATAGGATTTATTTATCATATATTATTATCTAAATCCACGGTGCCATAAGAGGGTTTTAGTCTGAAGAAAAATCTAATTTCATTAGGTTTTTTTAAAGGTTTTTAATAATAATTTGACATGTGATAGTCAATAGCTCTCCTGGGTTACCCCATACCTCCAATAATCATAAAGCATCGAGCATATCATAGAGTGTTGTCTCACCAGTTTGTTTATAGGCTTTTATAAGGTTCTATGATCTATTTGAGAAGTTTTTGTTTCATTCAGCAAAGGTTGATATGGGAGATGACATTTGAGCGGACCGACTCGATTAACGTTTTCTCTATTTACGCCATTGGTCAGACATTACTCATACAACAATTGCATTTTCTAATGCATCATGTTTTTAGTTTTGTTTTGTATTTCTTGTATTTTTCTTTTCTCATTTTTGTACATTATTCATCTTTCATTTTTTTTTTCAATCCATCCATTTATTTTTCTTCTCGTTAATCGTCTTTGTAAAATTTCAGATTAGCCGAAAAAGAATTTCAATATGTTCACCGTTTGTTGTACTCCCTCTGTTCCGAAATAGTTGTATAAAAAGAATTGATTGAAGTCTTCGGCACTCGTTACGTTGTAGGCATCAAAAGGAGAAACTTAGGAATGATTTCTTACGGAGAGAATTTTTAATGAGTGTGTAAAGATGTCCAAAGTTTTTTTTAAACGAATCGTCCTGAACGGAGATCTATAACACTGGATAACGACGTTTTTATTTTTTTAATGTTATCTCGATTTCTCTAAATGATATCAGGTATTTTTCCACTGCTGAA
Organism: Idiosepius hallami; assembly: GCA_034780655.1. Lineage (NCBI taxonomy): Eukaryota > Metazoa > Mollusca > Cephalopoda > Idiosepiidae > Idiosepius > Idiosepius hallami. Next base: position 8,059 of record JAUZSX010294096.1, read on the forward strand.
TCAAGCAACTGTTTCTCTCCATCGGGTCAGATTTTATGCTATGTTGATTTGGAAAAAAATCTGACCTTTGACAAAATCAATTAGATTTTTGTAGCATTATGGTCAAGACATATCATCACACAGAACTATCGGACCTGAATACTTCTTGTCATTAAAATAATCAATTCTTACAATGTATATCTGCATACTCTCAACAATCTTCATTTTCCGTCTTCTTCTCTGAAAAATCTTTGTCTTTTTTTCTTTTCTTTTTTCTTTTGTATCCAATATTTCCTCAGAGAAAGACAGAGAGAGACAAATTTGTTATCACACCATCTTTTATTTCTTGGGGACCGGCCTGTTTTCGTAGCGACTGACATACGCCACCACCGACCACAACCTTTGGCAAAACGGCCCATGAGTCTCCTGACAACCAACTGTCTAATCCCTTATATTAGTTTGTCCCAATAGTCCGTAAACGCTTTAAAGTTTTACCCACCAAAAAATAGCAAAATCAAAACAAAAAATTTCTCAAAATAAAAACTATCATTTTCCAAAACCTTTCTGTAAGCTTTCAAGTTTGGTGAAAGTACTATTTGTTCGGCTTCAAATCAAAGAATGCTTCCTCGAAATTTCGGGACAACCTAATATATCTATATATAGAAATTGACGAGGCTTACCGACTTCTTAGTGCTGACGTGTACATATAATGATTGACAGATCTAGGGAAATCCCTTAAAACACACGTGTAACTACATGTTACTATGTTACACAGTGGCAAAACAATTTCGGAACAGAGGGAGTATTTTATATCTACGCACATCACTTACTCAATTTCTTTCTTAATTTACATTAGAACCACTCAACTTACGAGGGAGAATATGCATCAAGCGATCCACAGGTGATTTCCTTTTCTTACCAATTCTTATACTTAGTGCTTTAGCTGTAAGAAGGTTTATTTCATAGAATTTGACTTTTTTTAGTGTGTTTGTAGTGTGTAGTAGGTGCATACATGTTTTGGGTTCTTTGTTTTGTCTTTTGTTTTGTTTTCTTTTTCTTTTTTTGCTTTAGAAATATCGAAGTCCAGGTCATTATTAACTTTACAGGCATGGACCAATTGCATTGCACCCCCACAAAAAAAAATATATAAAATATATTTTTTTTTATCTGGTAGTCACCTTTAGTCTTTCTTTTTTTTTTTTCAACGCTGTTCTTATTTTTGAAAAATTGAAAACGGGGCAAAAATTAAACTTCCGTTCCATTTTCAATTTTTTAAAAATGCACAAGCCCTTAAAAAAAATTATGATAAAATCGAAAAAAATAGATCTAAGACCAAAAAAAAAACGAAACTGACCAAAACTACATTGGCTGAGTCTAAATATACCTTTTGTGGTTAAGCAAAACAAAAAAGTTGTAAACTCGACAAAAATTAAATTTCTGTTCCTTCCTTTAAATAACCTAAAAATAAGAACGTTGTTTAAGCAATACCTTTTTTTAAAAAAATATTCTCCTTATAAAAAGGCTTCATAGTATTTTTTTTCCTTAACTTATCATAGGCTATAGAAATATAAAATTTAAACAAGTTATTTTATTAAAAAATACAATTTATTTTTTTAAATATTATGCATTTATATTGGTAAATATAGTTGCATACTCGTATACTCTAACGTTACCTTCATCTTCCAAATGAGGATTTGATATTAAGTGTGTTTTGGTCTGCTTTGAACGATAATCACACTTAAAATTGTCGCTGACAAATAGTTTTCATTCAAGAAAACTATTGGGCTCTGGAATCGTAGTGCGACAGTTCAAATCCTAGTCAAAAACCATTGCATTCATCATAAAAATGGCCTTTTGCCAAACTTGGTTGATGCTGCTATTTATAGAACACTTACGAACTCCTATCACTTTGTTCTAAAATAGAAGCAATTCAATGAATTCTTGATTTTGAAATAGGAAATGATTAACATTGGACCCTGCCTGAGGACCCGCCAGCATTGCATAGAGGCCTGCCTGGCTGCCAATAAAATTATCTAGGATATCCTTGTTATACACTCTAATACAGTGGTTTACTTTGCCATAACAACCATGAAATGCAGTTGTTGCTGGGAATACGGTTACAGAACTTAGTGTTCCTATCCGATGTTTCGGTTAATCACCTGACGAAAGCCAAAGGATAATTTGGACGAAACGTAGTGAAGCTATAAAAGATGAAGACAAGATTCTTCAAAGAAATGAATTCATAGATTTAGAACTTTTATCTCAGAGAATTCCCAAATAAATACAATAATGAAAGATGATGACAACAGTCCGAAAGAAATTAATACATTGATCATGAAGCCTCAAATACATTAAATCACAAAAAAAAGATATTGAAATTTATATAGCTTATTGAATTTTATTACATTATATCCACTTATATGCTATTTTTCTTATCAACCACCACCTGTGAATAATCGCTTTTTTCTGTGTAAAACAGGTGTATTGATTTCAGCTTTTGTGACCGACCACCTGGTATAAAGGACAAGATTTTCATGGCAGATGGAATAGTGGCATACGACAGGATCCACTGTTTTTATTCACTTTAGAAAATACGCAATATAAAAAGGGAAAAGACAGAGCCAGTTTTACAAACTGAATTTTACATTGTCCCAAAAGTTTTTAAACACTTGCTAAAATTTGAAATTTTACTTACCGAGTAATAACAAAAATTATCACCTGAAACAAAGACTACCGTTTTTCAAGACTTTCTACCATCGATCTGCAAGTCTTGGTAAAGATATGATTCAGCCGGAATCAAAAAACTCTTAACACGCTTTCTCAACTTCATGAAATAAGTCGAATTGGCGGCTCTTCAGAAACTGTTACATTGAGCAAAAAAAGGCCGTAATCTGATGGAGCACAATCAGGACTGTGAGCTAGATGCGGCAGAATTTATTTTGCGCCGTATCGAAATAAATGATATCACGCATCTAACCTAAAGGACCTCTTCAACAAAACAAACCCAAATGAAATAATATCCGTTCTTAAAGAAATAAACCTACTCTCTAAAATATAAACTAACAAGCCTTACCATGTGCCTTCCAAAAAAAAGCAAACTAAAACCTCAATATTAGTTTTTTAAAATAATAATCAAAAACATCCTGAATGCCATATAACTGAATATGTCACTACAGAAATTCCTAATAAAAAAAACTCCAACAATCAGCTTAACAAACCAAATAAACCAAAACAACAATAAAAATAATATTAAATGATTAAACAGACAAAATTCTCTTTAAAACCTATGAGACCTTAAATGACCAGAAAAGGTTGAAAGGTCGTTAAACCAAACCAAACCAACTTCAACGCTATCAAACTCTTCAAACTTGCCTTTGCCCTCCCTTGCAATGTGTGGCTTAGCAGTGCCCTGCTACATCAAAGCACGCTTCCGGTTAATCAGTTAAAATTGCGTAAAAAAATTATTTCGCAATTGTTTACTAACTTTTGGGACAACCCAATATATGAGTGACCTTTTGATCAGTAGTTGGAATGATAGACCTGTAAAGTTGATATTTACCTCAGTAGTTTGCTCTTTGTTGCTTGCAGTTTATGCCAAGTCTCTCCTATGAGAAGTAAGGAGACTGATCTACAGAACCACATCATTTGTAGTTTTGAAGTTAGAGGAAAAATTGAAGACATTTTTAAGAATTGATTTTTTTGTTTCTTGTTTGTTAGATTGTTTTTGGGTTTGTTTGCTTTTTTATTTTCTTTCGTAGTTATCTAAAACTCATATTTGTTGTTGTTTTTTAATATAGTAATCTAAGACTAATAATTTTTATTGTTCAGTATTATGCAGAAATCTAAGACTCATTATTTTATAATTGCTTTTATATATAGTAATCTAAGTCCCAGTATTTTGTTTTTTACGTAGTAAAAATAGATTTAGTATTTTAATTGTTTTTATGTAGTAATCTACGACTCATTATTTCAATTGTTTTTATAAAGTAATAAAATATTCAGTATTTTGATTGTTTTTAATGTGGTAATAAAAGATTCAGTAGTTTAGTTTTTTCGTTATTTTAGTAGTTTAAGATTCAGTATTTTAATTGTTTTTTGATGGTTTGTTTTGTCTTATGTAGTAATCTAAGAGTCGGTATTTTTATTGTTTTTATGTAGTAATGTAAAACTCAATATTAAATTGATTAATTAGTAATCTAAGACTCGGTATTCTGATAGTTTTGTTTTTCTTATGTAAAAATCTAAGACTCAGTATCTTAATTGATTTTTGTCTAATGTTGTAATCTAATACTCTGTATTTAGAATTTTATTTTCTTATGTAGTAAAGACTCGGTATTTTAATGTTTTGTTTTTGTCTGATGTAGTAATTTGAAATTCTGTGTTTTAATTGTTTTTTGTTTTTCTTGTATTGTAATCTGAGACTCAGCATTTTAATTTTTTGACTAAAACAAACTTCATTTTTTTTTTGTATTTTGCAGTATTAATTTATTCTATTTAAACACTTATGTCTATAGTTAATTAAAACCAGTTTTTACAGCGTTAATGTAACATTCTAATCCGTAGGAGTTCCTGATGAATTGCCAGGAGATAGGCGTGTCTCCAAGCTAATGTTGACTTTCTATTAGAGAGGGCAAGGGTGCAGGGTTTTGGCGTCCTAATTAAGTTAGAAATAAAAACTTCACTTTGTTTTCTTTCCAAGTTTTGCAAGAAAATAGAAATATGGTAATATCTTTATTGGTAATTATTTGTGTGTAATTATTCATGGAAACGAACCCTGCTTTGCAGATAATCCCTTGACGATTTGACACGGTAAAATTAGGGGAATAGACCTTGGGTTGGGGCTGTGCAGTGATATTGGAGTAAGTGGGCATGAGCTGATACCCTATTCCCATGAAAGTAAACGGAAAGTTATTGAATACATTAAGACTTCGTGGATTTAGCTGGGTGGAATGTTTTGTTTTTTCTACCCGGAAGATGATGTTTCCTATAAACAAGATCTTCTAAATTTTGAGAAGCATTGCTTCATTGTTAGAAAATGACTGGATCCCACTCGTTTCCAAGTATTGAATATATTATATTTACTTGGTGAGCACCAACCAAAGTTTGACACAAGTCCATTTTACCTGATCTTACCCGGACTTTTTACAGTCGGTGTTACCCTTCACCTAGATTAGATGCTCTCCCGAGTTAACGAGGTGCCCGAGGTGCCCGAGGCAGCTAAAGGTAGATGCTATGGTTTTGACTTGGATTTGAACTCGCGATTTCAGAGCCTGAGCTTTTATCACTGCTCTAGCATTCGCTGCCCAAGAATTGAATATGTCTTCTTCCTTAACTTGGCTGATTCGAAGAGAGGGGGAAAGGCGACAGTGTGCCATTCATGTGTGGACATATTTTGGCGTTCCTTCTCAATGGTTTAACTGTGCCTCACACATTATCCTGTTTATTTCCACGTCCAAGCATAAGATACAATGCCTGGTTATTCCTTAAACGGTCACTGATCTAAGCACTGACCAGGTTCGACGTTGCTTACTTTCGGGGACCTGACTGGAACCGTTATCGCCGGTGTGATTTGACCATAAAATAATAAAACTGAAGAAAAAAAGGCGGGGAAACACTTTCTCGTATCATTATCATCATCGGCGGTTACTCGTTATCGAGTATGACTGTCCTTCTTTCTTTAGGAAGCCTGTACCTGACGTCTTTTAACGTGAGGAGACTGATACACCTGCAGTCACCACACAGCTCTTTGGCAGAGGAGAGCCTTGTTCCAATGGCATGGATAACCACGACGACTGGAGG
>JAUZSX010294126.1:0-13831 GCA_034780655.1 Idiosepius hallami
CACACACACACACACACACACACACACACACACACACACACACACACACACACACACACACACACACATATATATAGGCAGCAAAGTTGGAGCATTGGTAAGAGCTTGGGTCCTGAAATCGTCTACGTGAGTTCAAATCCCAATCAAAACCATTGCATTCACCTTGAGCTATAGTTTCTAGATGTAAATAATTATAAAATTTGGTATTCATTTAATAAGATACCAGAATTCTGGTGATTATTCATAAAATAGTAGCATTTTGAACTTGTTTGTTTCATGTTAACAATATTTGATGTTTTTAAGATTTTAAAACCATTTTTTTAAGGAATATTGATATATAAGTCTTAATATCAATGTGAATGTTTCATTGTGTCTTTAAAAAAAAAAAAAACTTCTAAGAATATTTTTTTTCATGATGGTCCGGACAAAATAAAAATATACAAATATTTTTATAATGTTACAATACGCCCCATTTTTTTTTTAATTTTGCTAATAACTTGTATCATAATTTTAAAATTTACTCTGTAATAAAAATCATTTGAATGGAGTTGTGATACCTAAAAATAACAGTGTTAAACTATGTCTGTTTAAATAACATTAACGCAAAGAATTTTTTTCCTTGTGCACTAAAATGAAACAAATTAACATAGCTTACAACCTTTTACCTATAGATTATCACTTGAACCAATTTGATTTAATTAGATGTGAAATGTCTATCTTGAACCAAATTTCTAAATGCTGCTGAATTAGTGATTTCTGTTCTTATTTTTAAAAATATTATTTTTATATTCTCCCACAATATTTAGTAGAGCAAACCAACCATGCACCTTAATGTTAGCTGTTTATAAGGTATAAATTATTCTAAAGAAGTCTTTCTATTCATCCTTGATTTTGCTTGTCTGAGATGCCAATACATTCTTTATTATTTACAACTTTATCTAATTTGATTAGATTTTGGAAATGTCTGCTGTTGCATCAGAAACAAAACATTCAAAACAATAGAGAAACCTTAAATTAAAATCTTGATTACAATAAAAATCAAATAAGTTATTTGGATTGTTTGCAATCTTATTGTTAACATTCATTGTTAAAAACATACAAGTTTAATTCAAATAACTTTAATTATCAAGTAATATATTTACTTGTTGAGCTGCACCAACCAAGTTTGGTACAAGGCAATTTTTAAGGTGAATACAATGGTTTTGACTGGGATTTGAACTTGCATACTAAGATTCTAAAGCCCGAGCTTTTACCAATGGTCCAACTTTGCTGTAATATATTTATAAAAAATAATATGAAAAATATTGGTAAAAGCTAATAATCGGAGAACATGTATTTATCATTTTTCTTGTTAAAGACAATCTTTCAACTTATTGACCTTATGAAGAAAATAGGTTGTATTGTAATTCATGAACCACAGACAAATTGTAAAATATAAAGAAATTATATCAATGCAGTAGTTATTTGAATTATCTGTTTAATTTCCTTAAAAAATAATTTGTTTTTTAAATCAAACAAAATAGTTAGATTTTTTTTTTCCTTATTCATTATATTTTTTGAAATGGTCTTGTGGAATGTTGCTATAAATTGCCCATCTTATTTGCTTTCAAGAACATAATTGAAGCATCACTAAAATTGGAATATTTTGCTTATAATTTTCCAATTGAGTAATGACCTGTTATCAGCTATTTGTCTTTAGTGCATATGTTTTTTTTTGTCCACAGTTTTTAAAAAAAGTTCATTAAAAAATGATCGTTTTCTGCATTAAATGACCTAAAAAAAGGTTGATATTTCATAAAAAATAGTCTTCATGAAGGTAAATACTTCTGGATCATAAATGTGTTCATCTGATAACTAAACCTAATTGTATTCATTGGAGATGATAATGGCTATTTAACCAATGGTTGAATTGATAAAAACTAGAATTTGTGGTTTGTGAATTGTGCAAACTTCAGAAAGTTGAATGAGTGCTTCCACTTTTGACTCAGAACAAAAAGCCTAATATAAAGATTAAATGTATTTTTTTAAATGCATTTATGACAAATTATTTTGTGGATTTTGATTGATTTGCGATGCTATACTTGCGGCAACCTGGTAAATGTAACTTTAGTAGAACTTGAGAAATTAGCTCTTGAAGTATAAGAATAATGAATGCTGTGGGCTTTGGTATCTGAACGATTGAGCCAAGCCAAATATTTGCTTCAGTCACTTTCCAGGATAGATGAATGGCTTTGAGCCAACTTTTAACAAGAACCTATGCTGTTATGTCGGATTCTTATCAGGATGACACAATGCAGTCATTGCAATTACTCAACCTTCTAGCATCTATAATAAGAATAATAATTCACACGTGTATGGTCTTTTCATCACCCAATGACTCATCATGGTCTATTCATTACTAGACATGGTTTTTTTTTTATCACCTTGATAACTCATCACTCCGAGCCTTTTCATTGATTAGACTTCTCATGAAATTTAAGTTCTTTAATGTTTGCTAAAATTAAGCTAAAATAAAATGAAACTATTTGAAGAAGTTGGTTTTAGGTTTTTAAATAAAAATAAAAATTGAAAATCAATTAATGAAAATAAGTTTTTTTCTATTTGTTAAAAAGTTTGAAAAAGTGGATGATATTCACCTTATAGATTTTAATAATCTCTCGTAAATATAACTCCAAAATAGTGAAACGTAATAAAAACATAATTACATAATTAAAATTATTACATGAATAAATGTATTTTTTTTTCTTTGGGGTGATGAATGTTATTTATGTCGGGGTGATGAAAAATAGAAGTGATGAAAAGTCTAGTGATGAATAGACAGTGATAAATAGTCTAGTGATGAGAAGTCGGTAAACCAACTCAGACCTAACTATTATATATTTTGGTAATATCATCCTTTGTAAATATCTTAAAACCAATCATTTTGTAAAAAACATCCAACACATAGAGAGTTGCAAAATGGTTTACTATGAATATAGTGCACAATTATTTGATATATCAATAAAGTGGGTACACAATACCTTTAAAGTATTTGGGAAACAAGAAGGGACATGCAAATGATTTCAATGCCAGATTCTTTTACCTCTAAATCATAAGAAAAATACTTCCTTTACTCATTGATAGAATTCAATTAAGAAATTGTAAGTCACTTAGAAATATATCTACTTTTTGTAGGTGAGGTAGGTCAGATTATTCTGATAGAAAGCTTTGTGGCAGATGAAGTATTTCTTCCTCTGAGTTTTATTTAGAAAACAGAAACCCAATTAAGATTGATATTTAGAGTTTATAACAGGTTTTATGGATTTAACAAACTCTTGATGATGCTAGAGATTATTGAAAAGTTTGAGTTAGGATTCATTAAGCTAGTAAGATTTCTTTAATGAGCCATTGATGTAGCTATGAAAACTGATGACCCCATCTTTTGTATAAAGCCTGATTAATACACCAAAATATGGACAACCTCAAAGATGTGGTTGGATAAACATTTGCTTACACAAACACTCGAAAAAAAGCATGACTTGATATTTGGTAACCTATACCTTATTGCAAACAGAATGTATCTACTTGGTTGAACACCAACCCAAGTTGGGCACAAGGCCAGTTTTACATGCTTGTTATATCCGTGAGCTTTTGTAATTAGTATTGCTTTTCCTCTTAATGAGTTACTTTCATTGAGTTGATGGGCCTCATTCACCTGGGTTTTTGGAATCTGTGTTATCTTTTCAACTAGATGAGTTACTTTCCCAAATAACGATCCTCATCAGCCTGAAACAGCTGAAAGTAAATGCAATGGTTTTGACTGGGATTTGAACTTCTGTAATTGTAATATCCTCCTTTGGATCCTGATCTAGCAAAATTAAAGACTAGTCAATAAGAGACATTCTAAATGAGGACTTTAATGAGGCTAAAATATAAATATGTGTCTTTGGCCTTAGATCACCAGGGCTGATATATCTAAGGGTTAATCGGCATTTACTAATAATTTTAGGGGTGGCTGACATGGCCCAGTGGATAGGTAATCAGACTTTGAAGTTCGAATCCAAGTTGTTCCGTCTACATTGATATGTTGACTAATACCCTTGGGAAAGGTGTGAATCCCCATCTTCCATCCAGCTATGGATTAAATAATGCAACTTGTGTTATTGAAAAAACTGTTGTATAAAAATAGTTCAAAGCTTTTAACATTGCGCCATTTCCACTTCCTAAATTTGCAAAGGGGAACTGCATTCCCCAAAGATTCTAATATTGTAAACAAAAAAATTTGTTTTTTTTTTGTGATTGGTTCTCAAAACCAAAATGGATTTACAAAACGATACTTTCTAATGTTGATATTTGTATGAAAAATTGCAAGAATGACAGTAAAAGGTTAAAGGTCTTCTTAGTGCTTGAATTTTGGATGGCTGATCTGCAGATCACATGGAGTTATTTTTTTATTTTTATTTTTTTTTTATTCTAATGGTTATCTATCTCTAAACTGTATGATCCAAGAGACATTGAATATTATTCGTTTCATAAAATAATAGAGAATCACCTAAAGAAATGAGCTCAACAAAAAGCAATTTCTGGTCATGATTTGTTCAAGTAAATTTGAAAGGTGTTTTTTGTATATTGCCATCAACATACTTAAAGAAAACAGAAAAATGCATTTTCTCGAGTTTATTTTCAGTTGAATCGTGTAACCAATGATAAGCAACTTCTTTTTTTTTTCTTTCATAACAACACAATCTAGCTGCTAAGGTTGTCTAAAAGAATATTCTTTAATGTATCCACATTGTCATACTTCTTTAGAATAACTGCCATCTTCTCTGCTAGCTCTACACTATTTGCACAGGGATAAATTCATAAGTGGAACTGTCTTCCATTTTTACTTTCATCTATTTTTTTTTTTTTTTTTTCAACCTGCATTATGGTCTTTTGAAAAAAAAAGATTCTTTTCATTTTTCTCTTTCCATAATCTCTCTCTGTTAAATAGAAATATCTTTGTCTTGTCAATTTCAATACAATTTTTGACAATCTACTCATGCTAGACATTTATTTTTCTTGCTTTCTTTTCATCTCTTCTGTTGTAATTATGGTTTTCATTTGAGAATGTTCATTGCTTGTAAATTTAAAAGAAAGGCATTTTTGAAGACTTTACTTTGAGTTTATTGAAACTTCATTCTGATTTTAATTCTATATTTTTTCCCACATTTTACTTTCAATCACGATCATAGTTTCTTTGTTTAGTAGCAAATTTATCCAGAAGAGGCATCATTAAATTTTTAATGCCTTCTGTCTGATACTTCATGTAGGTTTTCACTTCGTTTGTGTGTGTGTGTGGGGGGGTAGCCCTGATAAATAGGTAGAAAGGGTACACACCAGTATAGATTTACATATCATATATAAAAGTGCCTGCACAACTGGTGGGGATAGTAGGGCCACATGTGACTCCTTTCAAAGCATCCATATTGTTGGGCCATTTTCTGTAAAGAAATGACATTTGCTATATGATTATGTGTGTGCAAACAGAAGCTTTGGCATTATGTATGGCATTGTATATAGATTGAATTTATAGCTTGAATTTTCTAATTACCAAATGCAGACTTTCACTTTGTTTTATTTTTTGTTTATTTTGCAACAGAAAATATTTCCAATCCATTTTGTATAAGATCTTTATGGAAGGAGATAAAATGAATTGCCAAAAGCTGATGATACATCAAACAGGTTCTTCTCTATATCTACCCCCAAAAAACAAAAAAGAAACAATCTGTTTGTGCATGTGTATCAAATTTAGTGATTGAATTCCATTAATAATTTTAGAAATCTTGTCTGCAGGTGCATTGAAAAAAAAATTAATTAAAATAAAATCTCATAAAATATTTTTTAAAATAGTATAAAATATGTTTTAATTACAATATTTGGTATATATGGACTATCTTATCAAAACTTAATTTAAAAAAAAAATCTTATTCTAAACTTCAAACCCTCATTTTTTTTTTGGTTAAAAATGTTTGTGAAACATAATTATTAACATTAATAATCTAATTTCAGCAAAGTCTCTAAAAACCTAAGACAAAACCAAATTCAAATGGTACATTTTTATTCTCTGTTATCTCAAAAACAAATTTTGAAAAATTTATTGTAATCATTTTTTTAATCTTTATTTCTTTTTCTTTTTAAATAATTATTGATTCTAATATTTGATAAAAAATAGAATAAGAGGTGGGGTTACATTTCAGAGATTCATTTTTTTCTAATAGATTAGAAAAATTAAAAATTATAAAGTTAATTATTTAATTATTAAATGCTAAAAATTTCATAATAATTGAATGATTCCCTAATTTTTTTTTCAAATATTGACTATGCCGAAAATGGAGTTACTTTAAACTTTTTGTCTTTGTACATGTATTTGTTTAATTCAATTAATATCAAATAGAAGCCCTGAAAAGGCCCTTGGATAATGCCATATAGATAAAATATCTTTTATGAGATAAATTCTTATTGATAGCCATTTTATGATGATTGAATTGGGTCAGATTTCCACCACTGGCTTGTTAACGACTTGTCTGTGATTCATTTGTTATTGAGACACAAAAATTGATAAGGAGTATTTAATAGATGAATTGAAGCTTAGACTATTTTGTAAATCCTCTGTTTGTCCACATCTACAATTCTTTAAAAAATACATTTTAAAATATATGTTCAATTTTTTTCCCTACAAACTTATGAAGATTTATTTTAACTAATACTTTTCTTTAATAAAAAAAATACTGTCTAGTATCTGTACATCATATATATATACATGGTCAGTATATTACATGTATCTTGCAGCTTCTCCACAAGCTAATTTCTTCTGGTAATTTTCAATTAAGAAGTTTGAAAAAATTTATTTTGCTGAAATAAAGATTGTGTAATCTAGCCTAAAATATTGTCCATTTAAGTAGTTAAAGTTCTATAAAATAAAGAGTTTTTTATTTGCTGTGCAACAAAAAAAAGGCATATTTTCAATAAATAAATCAATGAATAAATATATGAATATTTTAACAAATGGTCCTAAGAATGTGTGGAGCAATTTAAACACTCAAAACAGAATACCGCAAAACAATAAGAAAAAAAAAATGTTTAGGAATAAATTTTAACAAGTTTTAAGACCAGCTGCTGTTAAGTTTACATCATTTCCTTGCCCTATAATTTTTTTCTTCTTTTTAGTAGAATGGTTGGGTCCAACTCTACATGTGTTTTTCTCTTCTTTTTCTCCCCACCCTCTTCTCTCTCTTATGCCCATATGTAAGATTTTTTTTTTAAACTCCCAACTGTATTACCCAGAGACCCTATTATATTACAGGGATGCATTGACAGTTTTGAATATGCACCCCATCATACAATAGTGTTCCTCCTTCTCCCCCACATCTATGTTGGCCTTGGAGCGAAAAAAAGGGTTGACAGGGTGGGGGATACAAGGGTTGAGGATGGGTGCAGGTTTATATGCAAGCACTAGACACAGACTTTTATCCCTTGAGAGTTTTTGTTTTGGCTTTCTTCAGCTATTTTACCAGGCTTGTCAATAATATCTGTGTTACTTTTGGAATGAAAATTTAAACTGAGACTATAAAGTAATAACATGTCTTAACAAATTGAGTTTTTAATATTTTACAATAACTAATTGAACAAATGAAAGGATTTTAATCATTATTTTTTAAACAAAGTAATATTTGTAGAATGTCTTTATTTATCTTTGTGAAGGTTGCTTAACATTGAAAATCATTATAATGAATAAAGCATTTGTTAAATTTGTACAACCTAAATCAGCGATTTTTAAGCACCACTGACCGCACCACTCTACTAGTTTAAATGTAAGGCAGTATTTCCCCTAACTAGTCTTCGAGGTGTGACAGATAAATGTTGTGAATTATAAAATTGAGTGATTAGCATTAAAACAAGTAATATTTGCATGAAAAAATGTTGCCCATTGTAATGTTGAATCAGTAGAAGTGCAGTTCTTTTTCTCTGCAACAAGATAGTCTTTTTTTAAGTGGAATAAGAGATCATGAATTCTTGGCTTTGGGAAAATAAGATGAAATTTGATTGAAATTTAATAGAAAATTTTTTTTTTATTTTTTTTTACCTATTTTCATAGTTTTTTTTTTTTTTTTTTTTTTACAATTCTTGATATTTTGTGTATTGAGTATTCGGACCATTGTCTTTATTTATTTTTTTTTTTCAGTACAATTCAGCTTCCTTCTGGTATCCAAACTTTGCAATCTTCCTGTCATAATCAGGAAGTTTCACAGAGCTTAACCCATTATTCAATCTATGCATACAAACTCATTCTGTAAACCATGACTGTAATGTCTTTGAAAGTTATTGCTTTTGGGTGGGATTGAAACCAATACCTTCAGATAATGCTCACTTCTGTCTAAAGACCACACCTTTATCCATTGCACCTGGTCTGAATTTTTAGAATTGATAAACTGTTTTTCCCCACCGTAACTACATTGTTTTTGACTTTTTACCTTCACTCATATCTGGATTATTATCTATTTACTTATTGTTTTTAACAACAATCTTATCTAGTTTTCTTTATTATTTGTTCATATATTGTATCTATTACCATGCTTGTTCTGCTCAGAAGGTTATTGTAGCTTAAAATGAATTATCAGAACTACAGTAATATAATATAATTATATATTGTAAATTTTTGTTAGGTTGAAATTAGTGAAACCATTAGATTTAATTACAGTACTTTTGGGAAAAATAAAAAAAATCCTTTGCTTTTTACTGAAATAAGTTGAATAATATTAATGTAATTCTGAGAATTTATTTATTAAACAAATATTTAAAACAAAGCATTGAATTATTTGAATATTAAGAAAGAAATCAAAATGAAATTGAAAGTTTCAAGTGTGTGTGTTTTATTATAATGTGAAGATGATAACTTGATAAATTGTGGGTCAACAGAAATGCAGAGAAGAATTATCTAATAGGATGTCTTTAAAATATAAGATTTCCTCATGAGTAATTATTTTTTTTATTTGAATTTTGTAATGAGTCTTGTAAGACCTCTGTTGTTGATTCAGTTGAAGATAATTACATTATTGTTTGAAAAAACTGAAATGTATTTAGCATAAAATTTTTGTTTACCTTAATGTTAGTTGAAAAAGAGAACGCATTATTTATTTAGTAATAGTTGATTTATTTAAAGAAAGAAAATGTGTATTCTTCCATGTTTATAAGAAATAAATATGACATAAAGTAATGTAATAGTATTGTCAACAAGGTTTAGGAAAAATAATAGAAATTTTTAAAAATGCTTTCAGAAATATTATCTTTGCTTGCTGTGTGTGTGTGTTCTATTTAAAACTGGAAACAATTAAATTACCTTTAGAACTAGAGAAAGGGCCTTAATATAAATAGCCATTATTTGAAAAAAGACCTCCACCTGCTTCTACTAAGGCAAAATCAAAATGATTACAACTGAGGAAAGAATGAATGCAGCTGTATCAGGAGAATTGTTCATCTGCAAAATACAGTATTGAAGTTTTTGGGGTCCTAAAATCTGCATTTTCTCTCTTTCTCTATCTCCCCACTCTCTATCTGTAGCCCATATCTCCTTTGCCCTATTTCTCTCAAAATAATGAGCCCCTTCAATAAAAACGTTTTCCTGAAATTTCGCTCAAATTTGATAACGGCTAATTCGAGATCTATTCTAAAATTTCATAATTAGAATTGAGTGAGAAGAAAAAAAAAATAGCTTTTAAGTGTTTATAAGATATTTTTTTAATAGATTATTTTATTGAGTGAGTTTCCCCCCTCCCCTCTTCCCTTCCTTTAATTGTTAACATGATTAGACAAATAAAAAGAAAATATTCAAACAAAAGAATAATTTCAAAGTTACTTTGTGGCAAAGTAAAGTACACTCTCAACTCATCCCAAATCTAAATTATATATTTTTATAATTTAAAAATGGTGGGCATCCCTCAAAATATAAATAAAATAAAACCAAAGATTTTTTTTTCATCTTTGATATTATTATTTATTTTATTTTTTTTGTCTATGTGACACAAGTTGGATACTTGATGTGTATGCGTCTAAACTTTTGAAAATTCTTATTCCAACTTAAACTTGGTTTACTCACATTTAAAAAAAGAAAAGTGAATTGTATGCTTAATTAAAGAGTTGTCCAACCATTTAGCTTCATCAAGTGTTCTAACATTACGCATGAAAAACGTTTTAAGGTAAATATGGAAAAGATAGGGTAGTAACACTTGACCTAACTTTGTCCCTATCTCTCTCATGGACAGACTCTCTCTTAAGTCTACACACACACACACACACGAATTTTTCTCCGAGTTTTTTTTTCTTTTTCTTATTGATGTCATTTTTCTTTTACGAATAACTTATTATGAATTTTTAATAAATTATTTTATTGAGTGAGTTTCCCTCCCATCATCAAAAGAAGATATAAATTAAAACAAAGTAAAATACAAATGTTAAGGGTTAAGTGTAAAAAAACAAAACAAAAACAAAAAACACACACACACTTTAAAATAAGTCTTTCTAGACAATTGGTTTTCAAACTTCAGCCCCCTTTACAATTTTAAAGCCCCCCTTCATCTGACTACTTAATCACCATGTATAATTGCCCCCCCAGGGGCAGTACCACCTACTTTGAAAACCACTGGACCACACCAATTCATCTATATTTGTTTATTATTATTATTTACTTGTTTTTGCTTTAAAAATAATTGAAACATTAAAAATCTTTCAATAATTGGAATTGTTTTTAAAGCCAGAACAAATAATTAAAACTAAGATAGAATTTTGTTGGGCTGACATGCAAAGGATATTTAAATCCTTAAAATTTAATTAAAAAAATCAAGTGTTAGCTATTTTCTTTCCAAGTTAGTGTCTTTCATAGTATCTTAGATTCACATTTTCAATCTAAGGAATTTGATCAGAATTGCACCAATTTGGGATACATCTCAATCTGATTATATTAGGGCACTTTCCCTTTCTCTTTCTTTGTAGCCTAAATTCTAAGAACATTAAGCTGGTTGGGTAAGGAATGAAAGCCATTTAACCACTCCCCAGTCAACAATTGTGCTTCACTGGCTGACTACAGTACAGGCTTTGTGTGGATGGACTGAAGAATGGAGAGTGCCCAGGGTGGTGATGGTGGTGGTAGATACTGACTGACCCCTCCTCTTCCTCTCCCATCCTCTAAACTTATTTGCTTGTTGCCATAGCAACATAGTAATTGTCAAGCACTTCTATGCATTTTTCAAAAGTCAAGACTTGTTATTTATATAAAAAGCATTAAAATTTGCTTTAAAGATAAAAACATCAGTTTTAAGTGAAATTGATTTTGGATTTACTGACATTTCATCACCCAATTGTTAATCCCTGACATGTAATCACTAGACATTTAATCACAGTTCTTTTTATCACATGGACACTTCAGAATCAGACACAGACATTTAATCATGCTCTAAAAAAACAACATCAACAAAAAAAAATGATATTGTAAAGTCCTGAAAAATAAGTGTTTATTTATGCATTTATTTTTTTACGTTACATTTTTAGAGCCCCCTTGACAATTATGGGGTTATTTTTAAGAGAGATTAAAATCTACAGGGTTTTCATGTTTTTACATTACAACTTTTAATTGTCTCTTGTTTGGTGCTAAAATATCCATGTCATGAAATAATTATGTGATTATATATTAGTTATGAAATGTCTGTACACCTTGATTTTGAACTAATCATCATAATAAAAATTGATATCACAAAATAGTAAATAGATTTTTATTCTGAAAATGAAAAGTATAATGCTTAAAAATTTACTGTATATATGAATTTGATAAATTTCTAAGTTGGAAATAGACAATTCTTGTGTTAATCACTTTTTAGTCAAGTTAAAAACTCTTTAGAAATATTGAATTTGATGATCTTTCTTGTGATAGTTCACATGTGACATAATTCACTGGGTTATCCCCAGTCATAAAAATAAAATTTAATCATTCACAAGATCAAATAATATTTCTCAACACTGTTTTTTAATTTTTAGTTTCACTGAATATAACACTTTTTACCAAATACTATTTCTTGCAGACAGTCGCTGCTTTGATCTTATAATCTCAGAAAAAGTAGAATGAAAACCAAACTAGAAAAACAATAAAAAAAAACCTTTTGAAGACTCTTTATTAATTAAAAATTAAAAACACATTTTTATTGATTTTTTTTTCTTTTTCTGATAAACTATTTAAGTTAGATTTAAAATTTTCATGATATAACAGATAGTTTGAAGTTGGAACTCAGCAGTGTGACGTTTCATGAAATTGGTTTCTAAGAAAAGGTTAAAAAGTAGTTCTTTTTCTTATCCCTTTCGACCCTAAGGGGCCAATATTTTGGCCTTAGTAACCAAAGGCAAAAAAAGACACACTGACATTTTGATTTTAATATGGTTCTTTAATAGAACGACTCTGAGTTGCTACTTGGTAAATATACTAAGTCAGGGTCCAAAGATGATAGTTAAAATATTGTTTTGTGTGTGTCTTCTTTTGCCTTAAATCGCCAGGGCCGATATCGGTTCTTTAGGGTCTAAAGGGTTAAACTTATCAAATGCAATTATATTAAAAGCAAAAAATGGTATCTAAGTTTAAAATCCTAGCAAATTGATTCTATAATTATCCATGATAAAATATTAACAAACCTAATGTTTAATCAAAATAATATTGACAGATTCGGATTTGAATTTGTGTTTTATAATTCCATATTATACGCTGTTACTGATCATATTTTACTGTCATATTTGCTTGGTCGAGCACAAACCCAAGTTAGGCACAAGGCCATTTTTATGTGCTCTTTATATCTGGGCTTTTTGAATTCAGTGTTACCCTTTACTTAAATGAGTTGTTCTCTCAAGTTAACGAGCTCCATCTGCTCGAGGTAGCTGAAAGTGAATGTAATGATTTTGATTGGGATTTGAACTCACCTAATACGATTCTAGAGCCCAAGCTTTAATAATGCTCCATCGTTGCTGCCTACTAAGCTGTTACTGATATACTAACAAAGAATTAACATTTTACTATGATTTTTTTTCCATTCTATAATCATGAAATCTATTATTCATTTATCTTTGAGCTTTAATTTTATTTGAAAGATTGTAATTAAGAGAGATGCCAAATGTAACTTTATTGATGAACAGATTCCTTAAGGAAAGACTTTTTCACTCGCCCCATCTATGACTAGTGGCTGATTTAAGATAAGTGTAGATTTATAATATCTGCTTAGAACTGGAACACAGAAAGTGCTATAACTAAGTAGTTAAATGCTTGAACTTTAAATTTCATAAAATGTGAGTTCAAATCATAGTTGAACTATTTTGGCTTCTTGAGCCAGTTGAGAGAGTATCTCATTTAAGTGAAAGTAAAAAAGCATGAGTCCTGGAAGATGATGCATTTAGAAAAGAGAAGCTCTGAAATAGCAAATTTCTCTCTCTCTCTCTCCCTCTCTCTCTCTCTCTCTCTCTCTGCTTCTATCTTTTTTCTTCTCTCTCTATCTCTTCCATTTTTTACTCTTTCCTTTTCTCTTCTACTTTTATTCCATTTCTTTCTCTCTCTCCTTTAAAACCAAACAAATGTTATAACTATTTAGTGGAGTAGTATTAAATACTTTTTGCCTCATTTAATACCTTTTTACTATTAGCTAAATTATAGTAACAGTATAATCAATCTTTATAGAAATCATATAACAATTGGAAAAATTTTGAGCATATTTTTTTTTGGTACCCCGATTTTTAATGAGGGGAACCTATGTTTCGAGGCCTGTTCGTTCGTTCGTTCGTTCGTTCG
>JAUZSX010294137.1:0-13828 GCA_034780655.1 Idiosepius hallami
CCAAAAGAATTTCTCCCAGTTCCCACTCCTGGCCTCAGACTATCAACACGTGTCTGCTGCTAGCAGGCACTAACTACAAAATGTATGTAAAAATTAATAAAATAATGGTCACCTTTTTAAAAGCTAATATTGGTATCCACTCAATCAAATAATACACACCAAAAAACACAAATATTACATACTCTATCTTCTCTCGTACACTGACACTGAAATTTATATTTTGTCATAAACCTTAACTGACTTTGCTGAGAGACAGGAACAGTCAGGGCCATGCTTAGAGCCCCGCAGACCCCGCAACCTCGGAGGGGGGGGGGACGCAATCTCCCAAGGGTCCGCGAAGCTCTTTGGCTTCTTCACATTAACTAGGATTAACTAGAAAATCATTATCACACTTATAGGTTTAAATCTGTATGTCTCTGTCTTTCTTTCTTTCTTTCTCTCTCCCCCCCTCTCTCTCTCTCTAAATATATCTGAATGTGTAAGTAGATTTTGATCGAAGCCTATAGTATGTTTTGGGGTACAACTTTTCTTTATGTTTTTTTTTTTAGGATAAAGCGGCCGCAAGGCGTTTTCTGCGACGGGGCCCCTACATGGCGAAGCACGGCACTGGGAATAGTTTTAGATGAATTAACTTTAATTGTTTAAAAATTGTGTTTTTGCACTGAGTTGCCGCATGGTTGGAAACCTTCTCACGAAAGGTTAAATGAAGAACGAGAATTTGACGTTTGTATCATTTGTCAGCGTATGTCAAAACAAAATCATTTAGGATCAGGTTGAAATGTCCCTGTCTTAATCATTTAAATGCATAAAAATCAACAAACAACTTGTCACTTAAGAAAATATTATTTTTACTTAGTGAGCAGCATAGCACGAACCAAGTTTGGCACAAGGCAATTTTTTGGATCTTTTCTAGAAGACTCCGCCCCCCCAAAAAATACCTCCGCCACCCAATTAAGTCCCCTTTCGAATGCCGATTTCCTGCCGACAGCCGCGTACATTGCACCTTCATCTGTCAGACTGAACGGATAATATCATGGGGTGATCATTCCTACAGATCCTCTATTGATGTAATATTCCACGATTTTGGAGGAACTGAACTGCGGACTTTTTGTCGTGCACCTGAGACGAGAGCGAGTAGGTTCATTCTTGGGGGTGACTCACTCAAAGTTAGTGAGTGTTATGGGCGATTAATTCCCCTTGGCGGGGGTATTTTTTTTAGAATTCCGATTTTTACATTAGTGGAGGGGATCTTCTAGAAAAGATCCAAAAAAACTTATAACGCATCATTTAAGCCTTTTTAAAAAAAATCTTATTCATTTTTTTTTTATCTTTTTTCTTTAAGCCTTTGAACACAAACTGATCAAAATTACCAAGTAGTCACTCAGAGTTGTTATATTAGAGGAACATATTGAAGCCAAAATATTTGTGTGCCGTATTTTGCTTTCAGGGCCGATTAATCGGCCTCTTAATTTTGGAAGGGTTAATTTAATTGTGAAAGGAAGAATCTTCAAATGAACAAATTTGGTTGAGATTAGATTGTTTCATAAAATGTTTATTTTAGAACATTTCTAGAAAAAGTAACAAAAAAAAAACGTGTCAAAAATTGCAATTTGTTTTAATGTTTCAACCTGTGGGTTATTTAACCCTTTAAACCCTAATAAACCGATATATCGGCTCTGGCAAGGCCGTACTGGATAATATTAGGATCTTTTCTAAAAGACCCCCACCAAAAAAAATACCCCCACCATCCAATTACTCAAAAAAGGCAAAAGTAAAAGTAAAAGTGGGTTTTATTAACCCTAACCCACCTGAGACGAGAGTGACAGTAGGTTCATTCTTGGGGGTGACTACTCACTCAAAGTTAGTGAGTGTTATATGGGCGCATGCGCGGGTAAACTGACCTACCGGGTTACTTCCCCTTGGCGGTGGTATTTTTTTAGAATTCCGATTTTTACATTAGTGGCGGGGGTCATCTAGAAAAGATCCTAATATTATTATCCAGTATGGCCTTGGCTCTGGCGAATTACTTCAGGCAAAAGAAGTCACACATACAACAATATTTCAACCTCCACTTTTGGACTCTGACTTAGCAATATTACCAAGTAGTCGCTCTATTAAAAAAACATATTAGGGTCAAAGTGTCAGTGTCTCTCTATTTGCCTTTGGCTACTAAGGCCAATATATCGGCCCCTTGGGGTCGAAAGGGTTAATCACTTTATTGGTTCAGATCTGCTTATATATATATTTTAAAGTTCTTTCAGAAATTTAAAGATAATTTCTTTACCATTGTAATTGCAAGAGACAAAAGTATATTTTTAAATGGTAAATCATTACGGCATTAATAAAACGTAAACGATACCATTAAAACAATAACTCAATTCTTTAAACTAAATCAAAGTTAATATTTTTAGCTTTTTGATGCCAGCCTGACGTTAAAAGCGAAAAAGACAATAAGTATTATTAGCAAAATCACCAATTAACATCATAGAGGGCCAAAATATCGGCCTTCAACTTTTTTGTCAGGTCACCAGTCAACACGAAGGCCGATATATTGGCCTTTTAGGATCCAAAGGAATCATCTGTAAAAACTTTAATTAACTTGTTTTTGTTTCGTTAAGTCAGTTTTTTGAATTTCTCTTCAAAATTTTGAAAAAATTTGACAAATTCTTGTCTTTTGTGTTTGTTTATATCGAAACTAAATAATTAAAAAAAAAAAAAGATATTAATTAAAAAAAAGTAAAAAATTCAAATGAATTTATTAAAAAAAAAAAAACTTCGTATCTTAAGTAAAGCTTTTAAACGCGAAAGGGCCGACATATCGGCCCTAAGGACTTAAGGCAAAAAAAGACATGCCGATATTTCTGCACTAAATTGATCCTATTATACAAAGAACAACTCTGATATAACTAAAAGGTAATTTTGCCAAGTCAGGGTCCAAAGATTTAAACAACTTTAGTAAAGAACAGTAAAACTTTTGCACGCACGTACGTACGTCGCACGCACGGGCGCATACAAGGCATTTAGTTAAATGTCAACTTCACTTTGGAGTCGCAGTCCGTTTCTTTGAAAAAAATATCAACAAGAAAAAGCGACTTTTATAAAAAAAAAATAATTAAATTTGAATTTTTACAAACTGTCCGTTCTTAGTTCTTCGAAATAATTAAAAAAAAAAAAAAATTCTGGATCGATTAAAAAATGAAATGTTTTTTAAATATTGTTCATTGGGAAATAAAGTGTGACTATTGAAATAAAGTTTAAACTTTTTTGTAATTTAAACAAAAATATTCATTAAATATTCAATAAATAAATTTTGATTTTAGTTTTTATTATTGAATTTTGGACAACCTGCAAAATTAATTGTCATTTTATTAAAAGCCATTCTTTTTATGATATTTATTTTCATTTCAATTAAAGTATGTTGGTCTTTTTTTCTGTGTGTAAAACTCCAAAGGAAGAAAAAGGATAAGATTATTATATAACATCTGTTAAAAAAGGAGTTGACGAATAAATAAAGGTAAATAGAAATCGTTCTTACCTATATCGATAAGAAAAATGACTGCAGAAGGACATAAAAAAGGAGAAGAATGCAAACTCGCCATCCACTTTTTGCTGCCAGAAGAAGGGAGAAAAAAAACCTCAAAATAATCCAAAATGTTGTTTCAAAGCAAAAACAGGAAGTTTACAAAAAGAATAGCAACAATAATAAAAAAAAAAACGTTGAAGAGTTCCACAAGTTTTGGATAAAAAAATGAAAACAAATCAATTTCGTTTTTATCTCAAATTTTTTTTAGTTTTGTTTTCACGATAATATATTTACTTGGTGAGCAGGAACAACCAAGTTTGGAACAAGGCCATTTTTTTTAGGTGAATGCAATCACGATAACTTGGTTAGAATTCAGTTCATATTTTGATTTTTAATGATCGGCTAGCAACAACCAGTTGCTTCTTTTGTGGATTATATCCTTTTTTTATCACTAGAGAACCAACCAGACTGAGAAACAACCGCAAAAAAAAACTGTTGACTATATTTTTCTTCAATCACTCGCATTAAACATTGTATTTAAACTTTTTTTAATTGCCATTTCAAAGAACACAAATAAAAGATTTAATAGTGAAAATGCTTCTTGTTTGAAATTTTTCATTCAACATTTCTTCAATTAAATGTACGCGTAATTTCGAGTTCAAACAAGGCCGTACTTACTGGACTGGATCAAAGTAAAAAAAAAAGGGGTGATTGATGAGACAGACTGCTAAAAGAAAGACATTATTTAAACAACTTCATAAACTTGGGTGAGTCATAAGCTTTTAGCAACGAACGACTTGTCAGCTCACTCACTGTGTGCACACTGTGCCCTCACTGCA
The DNA here is from genome assembly GCA_034780655.1 of Idiosepius hallami. Classification (NCBI taxonomy): domain Eukaryota; kingdom Metazoa; phylum Mollusca; class Cephalopoda; family Idiosepiidae; genus Idiosepius; species Idiosepius hallami. Next base: position 4,363 of record JAUZSX010294137.1, read on the forward strand.
GTCGGTATGGACCATTAGACTACGAATTGATTTTCCTTCAAGACATGGAGTGAAGGAAGACGGAGGAGAGGATATTGACAGTTAATTTTTTTCTCTGTCCATTTTCTTTTTCTTTCGTTCCATCCACAATGCTTTTAAATTAGATTTTTGATAATTTTATAAAAATTAAAAAAACGTTTCGCGTTTTACTTCTGTCTTTCAAAAAATATTATATTTCAAGTTTATTTCCTCCAAATAAATTTGAACGCCGCTGACGACGAGTAATACGAGAACTTGTTTTTAAACAAAATATGATTTAAATTATCAAAATTATTTTGCAGCATATTTTTAGTTTAGTGCTCGTGGCACGTCTCGTCGGTATCTCGGGGATATCCGGAAACGCTTAATTCACCCCAGAACGGTTTTATAGTGAAGGCTGTTGATAATTGTAGGCGCGTGCGTGTACTCACTGACAACTGATATCTGCACGATGTGTCGTCATTTCATAGCAGACGATTTTTTTCTTTTTTCGTTTATGAGATATTAAATTTTTTATTTTATTTTTTAAACATAATTTTTTTTTTGTTTTCCGAAACCCTAGTTGAGATAAACTCTTTTTTTTTCGTATTAGATTTTTTAGACTATTATAAAAGAATTGAAAATTTTGTTTCAACGAGAACGTCAAAATTGTTTATGAATTTTTCGATAAAATTTCTTGTTCAATTTTAGGTAGGAGCAGCAGCAGACAAAACGGTTATTATTAACAGTCCTTTTGCCAGCAGAAACTAAAAATTTCCTTAAATAACAAATATTGTTTAAATTAATATCAGAAATTATTAGTTGTCAACATTACAACGATCACATTTTTGCGTTGTTTTAAAAAATGGGTCAGAAATTTTATTTTCATTCCGTTTTCATTTTTTTTTAAAATTTATGTACTTAATGAACAACGAAAGAATAAATTAAAATCAACTAGTCTAGTCTTCGCTCCTTTTTTATGTTTATGATTTAGGGTTAGGGTTTAGGTTGGTAATGGTTGCAGATTTTTTCCCCCATTTTGTGTACGCATTTGAAGGAGAAATGAAGGGGAACGAATTTAGGATTTCCATAAAAAATACACCTGTCCGGTGTCGGTGTCCCCTCGAAACGGGGAAATTTGTAAACTGGAATGCCAATGAAACCAATTAAAATCAATTGAAATGCTAAATAGAAATTTCTCATTTCCATAATTTTTTATAAAAAAACAATTCGATATTTTAATTGTAAAAAAATTAATCATTAAAAAAGAGAAAAACTGTTTAGTTTGAACTCATGAGCTACTACCAGTTAGGCCAACTTTAATTTTTAAGAAATTGTGTTGAAAAAAGCTTTATCAAATTGTAAAGGGGAAAACCCCATTTTAGCGTGCGGATTCATCTGCCAACTATGACCAAGGCCAAAGTAGGGCCTTGCTATGACGCAGACGCACGTGCGTGCGTACACAGAAGTCCACGCAGTCTATTGATTGCGAATATGTTCTCTTACAGATTTTCAACTTTTTTTTCAGGGGATTTTTATTTTTTTGCACTTTAAGGTAACAATAATCTAAGGTAAATACTGGGTCGTAATTAAGACGCACCGCCGCGCACCGCACCACCACACCGCACCGCACCGTCTGTAAGAACGCAGCTTGATCGGCTATTAAAGTTGTTGACATAGCGAATAATCAAATTGCATTCTTACCATCGGTGTGTGTACATCCTAATTATGACCTTGTACTTACGTATTGCTTTCATAAAAGTGCATAGTACAATTATCATAATTATTATTATGATGTTGTTGAAAACAAAATATTTTAATGTTAAACTTTTATTTACTTTTCTTTTGTTAAATTGATTTTAAAAAATAACTTATTTTATGTTTAGTTATTGTTATTTTTTGTTTGTCTATTTTTTTGTAATATTTCATTGTTTCATTAATCGTTCTCTAGTCAGTCAAATGATAAAATCAATAAGTTTGCTTTTATTTTTAACAAATATCAATCCTTTCTTTGTCGAGTGTATTTGGTTTAACTCTATGTGTAGAGAAGTTTGTACTCGGTTCGACGGTACATTCATTCATTTCAGTCACAATGATGACTTACTCTGACTGACTGGTTGTTGGCTGTGCTCAGCCTGCTGGTGTTGTGTTTGTGGTGTGTGTGGTGCTGGTACCTGTGGAGTAGTGTGGTGTTGGTGTGGTGGTGTGTGGCAATAATGTGTCACTCACTGGCATTAATTTCACTTGAGGTTATAATTTTGTTTAATCCATTAAAACTCGCTCAAAAATAAAGACTTATCGGTATTTGGTTAACTAAACCTGCAATCAAACAGTTTCAGATCATTTAATTGGGTGCTAAAAAAAACTATTTCAATCTCAATATCATTTTAAAGTTTAACATCCATCCATTAGATTTCTCAACCATTTTTTTTCTATTTATGTTAAACAGAGTTACGTCCCTTATATAATTTCTTAATCAAATTAGTCGGCTGAGCCATCCATGACCTCCGTATCTGTGTTTTTCGTTTGAGCTGGTGCTGGTGGTGCTTGGTCTGGTCTGGTCTGGTTGCTTGGTAGACCTACGTAACTAAAATTATACAAAATCTACATATTTTTAATCCTTTGGTTTTGTAATAAATCGGCACTGACGACCTAAAGCAAAATAAGATACACGGATATTTCTGCCTGTGGTCCTAAACATCTCTGGTTGATTATTGACTTTGGTGATTTTGTTTTCTTAAGTCAGGGTCTAAAGTTCGGTTATTTAAAGAAGAGTGGAACAGTTTTCACCTAACTGAAAAGAACCAAAAATATTTCCTAAAATCAATTATTTCAAGTTGATTTTATCTTGTTAAAATAAATAATATAGAAACAAATAAATTAAATTCCAGGGCCCTAACTAATACTTTGGGGGGTTGATTGATTGAATTTACAAGCAATTATTGCCGATTACTAGAAATTCCAAGATAACTTACTTGTTTATTTGCCGACATTTTCCAATTTTCTGTGTATCTTGTGCAAATATTAGCCACAATTTTTATTAAAAATATTTTCTTAAAAAATCAGAAATCTTTAACATTTTATTTTTTTTACTAAGGAAGAAGAAGAAAAGAAATTCGTTAATTAATGTGAATAATTAATTTTTTTGAAAATAAAAGTTTCCTTAACCAATGATGACCATGGCTTGGGAAAGTTCCAGCCCCTAAATACCTATGGCTCTTGTCGATTTATAAACAGCAGACGACGATATCTGAACAAGTTTCCGCCAAGATCGAGGAGCCAACTCATTTTAACTTTCACCACAACCAGTGGAATTTCGAATTTGCCTTTGGTCCATCCACTCATTTACGTTATTCCTTTTCTTTTGTTAAATAAAGTTTATTTTTAAACTTATTTATCAACTTACTTCCTTTTTAATTAAATGTGTTTATCGTAAACGATACTCACTAACATTCCCAACTCGAGTTGGAAATGTTTAGTTTATTTAATATTTCCATTTTCTATGACATTGCCTATATAAAAGTTTTTTAGAAACATGATTTTTTTCTCTTCTTTTTTTTTTTAAAGTGTAAGAAATGAAATTTTAGAGGAAAAAAATCATATTTTTCTCGAAACAATAATTTTATATTTTTTTAAATACTTAGTAAAACCAAAAAGCCACCGATTTGGTGGTGATGGAAAACTTTAATTCAAAGCCAATATCAACTTATAATCCCCAGCTTAACGAGGAATGAATGAATGACTAATCACAATATTATTCACCACACACCATTAGTCACTCGCAAACACACACACACGACACACACCTGGCTGGTAGTGGCTGTATCAGTCAGAGGTGTGTGTGGTGACTGATGACCACTTTCACCGCTGCCATTAATAATCGTTTACGTTGAATCATTTAAAGCCAAGAGAAAATACTGATTAATTTCATAAAAAAATAATTGGAGTCGACTGTGGTTAACATGCACATTCACAGTTCGTATAATCTGACATAACTGAATTCTCATTAAAAAAAAAAAAACGATTGTAAAATTCGTCCAAGGCCACTTTTTTTCTACTTCTCTAATTATGATCTTATGATTTTAGTAACTGTTATTTTTTTAATCATTATTAAAATTGATTCTCTATAAATTTGACGACATCTAACAATTTATCTATCTTTAACTTATTATTTTTTTTTTATTGAATCAACTGAGGTTTTAGAGTTGTCAAATTAGTGAAGGGCAGGTAACTCTTACTTGAAGGGCACATCACTCTGTTAGTCTTAATCAGTTAAATACAGTTGCCACGACCACACATACATCACATATGGAAGAAGAATACGGCAGAGAAAAAAAAGCTAGTAGGTGTGACTTGACTGTGAACAAACAACGATGGGAAACGTTTTAACGTCTGTTTTACCGTTTATGACTGTCCATATTCCCAGGTATTTAGGGATGTTAACTAATAAGCTTTAACCTGCGGAAAACGTTACTTACTTTTATAATTTCTTCTTTTTTTTTTCGTCATTAGACATATTTAAGATTTGTTTATTTATTTAATTTTTACATAACTTAGGCAGCTTTTCTGTTCTTTGTTTGTTACTTTTCTTCTTTTTTTATGCGGACGATGTCGAAGGTTTGCTTTCAATGCAGCAGCAGATACAAACAACAAGAACTCGCTCGTCATGATCAACTCTTTTTGGTACAAAAGGATCACCAGTATCGGGAAGGAGAAGAAGAAGAAACGAACCAAACCACAACTACAGAAAGGTTTTTTTCGTCATTTCGGCAATCGACACCACAAAAATCAGCAAAAACAACAATTTTACAACTGTCAACTACATCATCATTATCATCAACTTCATCAGACACTCTTCGTGTATCAAGCTCAACTTCAACTACAGGATATTGTTCCCAATTTTTTTTAGTAAAATTCTAACGACGGCCCCTTTTTTCTAGATATAGGGTTATTGCTGCTGCCGCAGATGCTGTTTCTCCGGCAGTGACTTCTTCGCGAGTAGTAGGGGAAAAAAACAAGCTCTATCATCACCATTTTGTGCTATCAATTTATTATTGTCGGACTCCTTTTACGTACGTCTCTCCCTGTTTTGGGAAAGATGGTTGTCAAACTAAAAATAAGGGAAGTTAAATCTCCCAGTTCAAACTCTTCAGCAAGTTCAAGTGGGGGGACATCAGCTGCGGGTGGAGGAGGGTGTGGCCAAGGTTCAGACAGCAGCGGTGGTGGTCCTACTATTAATTCACCGAGCACCTGTGTGGGGGTTTCTTCAGGTTCGGGGCCCACCAGCGTCGGAGGTAATTCGAGGTCGAACTTTTTCGGCAACAACAGTTTATTAGGACGTTTTAAGACGTTTAGCCACTTCAGGTTGATTTCATTGTTTCTTTTCAGGTTAGTTGTGAAGTTTTGGAGCGTGTGTACCACGGCTCTGTTTATAATTCTATTAATATTTTGGTTCTATGGAGGATTAATTACCTTGTTGCTCGTCATTATCTCTTTATTGGGTAAGTAACAATCATTAACAATCGTTATTTCCTGCTAATTTGAGTTGAGTTGCTTGAACTGAATGTGTTGATGTTATTTTTAGATATATCCTGAATTTAAAAAAGTATATATTATAAACCCCGGCACGCTTACCTGAACGCTAACGCTATTAAAATCTATTATTTATGTTCAACTTTTTTTCTCCAGAAAGGTAAAACCCTGAATTTCTTAAAACAAAAGCAGAATAATAAAATCTTTTTTTAAAATTTATAATCGAATTTAATCGATTTTTAATTGAACCCCCCCTCCCCAAAAAAAAGGGTTAGAAAAAAAAACATAAACAAACAGAGAAAAAAGAAACAACAGAATTAAACGTAGGCATTGAAGGAAGGACCAGAGAGCGCAACCGGCAGCCCGTAGCGTGGCGGGGTGTTTCAGAAAGGGGTAATCCCCGAAATATAACAAATTAAAAAAAAAAAAAAAACCTGCATGATTTAAGCCTTTATAAAAAAATAATTTTATTTAAAAAATATGTCTTAGCTATTTCCTGGATTTAAAACTCACGCCACGTTTTCATATTTTCAAGTAAGCTCCCTCCGATGTATTCAAAACAAAGTAATTTGAAGTTCATTGTTTTGTGTGTTTCTGTACTTTCTTTGCATATATTTATTTATTGTGTGAACAACAACTTCAACTTCACTTCAGTCTAGACTCCAAAGTCCACATAATAAATGTTATCAAGTTTCACCCTAAGGATAAAAAAAGTGGGGGAGGTCAAGTCCACTTCTTGGCCTGGATGCGAGTTTATTTGAGTAAAACCATTGGGAAAGGTAGGAATTCCCACACATTAGTAAGTGCATTCACAGTGAGTGAGTCACTGAGTGCTCTCTCTCTCTCTCTCTCACACACACACACACAGTGAGTGCACATGCATGCACTGCACATTGTGTTATTTTAAAAAAACACAAAAAACTACATGTGAACAAAAAGAGCATTTATGAAAAATGATTTTACTCTGCATTAAATAGCCTAGGATTGATACACCGTAAAACTAAACCAACCAAACAAGAGAAGGAGAGATAACAAAGATCTATTGTTAGGTTGCATAATGGTTAGAGAAATTCAAAAGCAATAATCCCTAAGTTTAAAGTTATCGAATTTACCAGACTTTCGTGTTGGGTTGAAAAAAAAACCTTTTTAAAGTTTATAAAACGATTCCTTGTAACCCACTAAAAAAAAAAGTAAATGCCATATTATTGCAATAATGAATGAATGATGAAATCCGGTGAAAATGATCCTTTTTTTTTAATGAGACTCTTCTAATTGAAATAGAGACAAAAAAAGACGGATGGAAAAAATTAACATTAAAAAACCGTTGAAAAGGATTTTCGCCACCGTATTTTTAATCTAAATCAAACTTTGTTAGGTTCTATTTTCAATTTTCTGTGAGTCAACAAAAAATGTAAAAATGAGTCCAACCAAAACCAGCAATAATTGAGTGAGCGCACACGCTACGACGCACACAAACACTTACTTTAAACATTTCTAAACTAAATTTGAAAATCCCCCCCCCAAAACCTCTTTAATATACTGGCATATGTACTTAAATTCAATTTTCATTAATTCATTTTTTCTCTTTATTGGGTGTAAAATTATGAGAATAACGAAAACAAATCATTCGGAATTACCACATAATCAAATAAACCACAATGTTCTAAATCAGTAAAAAAATCACTATTATGTCATTTGGGCTGCTGTCAGGACTGTCTCCTTGCTTTGCCTTGACATTTAATGCATAACGCAATGAGCAATCATCACTGCGAAATTATTTTTCTCGTGTTTAATAACTCTTAAAACTATAGCCACAAACTAAAGCCTACATTGATAAAATACACGATTAATAATTGGGTGTTATTTTAAATTAAAGAAACCTTTAAACAGTTAATTAAACTCTTACGACCAAACCAATATTTTCTTTGATGGTGGTTAATGTTTTTTTTTTTTAATCCTAAGATCATAAAATGAAAAAAAAAATGAAGAAGCTTTTAACGCTACAAAGAACATTCTAATATAATTAATTTTTATTTTATTTTATTAATTGCTTTAATGCTTTCTTTAGCTTTGGTTGATTAACCTTTGTGGGAACAAATTCATTAAAAAAAAAATCTCGTTATAAAATGAAGGAACGTCCTTTTCTTCTTCCTTCTTTCACTCAAAACAGAAAATCAATGTTTTCAGAAAATTAATGGTGTCTGTATTTTTGTTATATTGTTTTATTTTACGTTTTTAGTATTTATTTTACTGACTCTACTCGATTAAATTTATTGAGTAATATTTCCCATTAATGAAGTTAAGTGTTTGCTCAAAACTTCATTCTTCGTCGGTCAGACATAAAAATAAGGTGAGATTGATTGATGATTGATTAATTATTGCATACGGACACTCATTCATTACTGAACTGGACTGACTACAAAATTGATTTATGTTACTTGGAAGTTCAATTTGTGGTCCATTTGTTGCGTGAATTTTTTCGGTTAAAAGTGACCTTGTGTAGTGGGTGTGTGTACTTTGTAAGGGTCGCTCTCTCTCTGTCTGTCTCTCTTTCCACTAAACTATTTGGCCAATTTTTGGTCTACAGACTTGAAATTTAATATGGGGTATTCGGAACCATGGAAAAAATTCGAAATTCAAATTTTGAACTTTTGTTCTCATCTTAATAGGTTTTTGATGTTTCTGCAGAAACATCAAAAACCTACTAAGATGAGGACTAAAGTCCTAGTAATAAACTTAATTCCTAAATTTGGAAGCCTTATCTCAAAAATAAAAATACTAAATTCCATTTTGATTTGAATCGGAAAAAATATCTGCTAAGGGGTCAAACTTGAAAAAAATAGTCCGTCGTTTTAGGCCCTTTGCGTCCGCTATTGGCTGGGGTGGTGTGGTGTGAGTGAGTGACAGTACGGTACGGTCGGAACGGAGTGTAGTGTAACTATATTTACTTTCAATCAATACAACTGCTGCAGTTAATTTTTTACTAAAATATTTTTGGTTTTTAAAAAAATATGGCTGTTTTAAAGAGAAAGAAAAAAAAAATGGAATCCCAAAATAAATCTCAGATCAAAATGGGCACAATAGGAGTATCCAAGTAACGAAGCAAGAAGAAGCAACCCTCTAACAAGGCCGAGCACAATAAGAAATAGTACCCTTAAAGAGAGAGATCAGAGCAGACAAGGCAAGCCCATGTTCCTTGTAGTGAATGAATGTTAGCGTTTTCCAAAGCTTATTTAGTCACCCACAGCACTCAGTTTAGGAATATATGAATAGTTATGAATATGATCACTTAGGAATATCAGGTACTGTAGTACCAACCAGGCTGGTCGATATGGATCATGGTATGATCAATGACAGTAAATGCACGAAGCATTTGAACTTAAAAAAACCTTCACTTTTTCCCTACTTTACTCACAGCGACCAACCATGCTAAAGAAACGTCCTCGATAAGAGTTACCCTTAGGATGGGGACTAGGAGTCTCTGCATGAAATTGCAAAAACTCTATCAACAGAAAGACTGATCCAAATCCCGAAAGGGTAAGGAGAGGTCTTCCTGCTCACAACAACAGCAGCAGTCAGCACTTATAAAAATAAATTACTATTTATACAAACTGAAGGTATTAACAATAATTCCTGTTAGGCCACAAGTCACACACTGACTGTTGAGTCGATAATCAGTTTTTAATTGGTGTGTGTGTTTGGGGAGTCAGGAAGCTTAAGCCTAATACTCTGGGGATTTAAGCTAGCCATTTATTGTTATATAAACAGCATATTTAAAGTTTTAACAACATTTTAGGTACTACTGGATTTTGAGTTCCAGGCAGAATAATTTGTCTGAGTATGCTCAGGCAGGCCCGTGCGCTAGGTATGACAGGACATTTGAATAATTTTTTTTTACCTCACCGATCATTGAAGCCAAAATTATTTATTAAAAAAA
>JAUZSX010294147.1:0-13828 GCA_034780655.1 Idiosepius hallami
TTTCGGCTTTATGAACGCTTAAGCGAGCAACTGGCAGTTGTTGACTCCATGTCTACACTTAACTAATATATATGTATATATATATATATGAAATAATGAAGATATAAGATTTTAAAAATAAGAAAAAAAAAGAATTAAATGAAAGAAAAAAAGGGAGGTAACTAGAAAAAAAAAGCAAATGGCTATTAAGATTGTCTGGAATTGGTGTTTGTTTGCTTCACGCAAACTTGTGCTTTTCATTCGTGTCCAGTCGTTGAAATGATCGATGAGTGCTCGATGGTTGGAGGCAGTGGGGCCGAATAGGTGCCCCCCTGCTGCTGCTGCAATCTTGTACAATACACATGAGGTGCAAGCAGGGACAGGCAAACAGGCATCGTTCGTTTGATTGAGGCCAATTGTGTCGAAATGAGCTTTGCAGTCCAATCAGCGAAAAATAAAAGGAAAAAAACGAAAGAAAAGAAATAAAGAAATTGAAAGAAAAAAGAAAAAAAAAGAAAAAAGGAAAAGAAAAAAGAAAATCAAAGAAAAAAGAAAAATGAAGAAAGAAAAATCAAAAGGAAAAATATTTTTGTTTAATCTAAAAAAAAGAAGCAAAAACAAAAAGGAAAGTAAGAAAAAAGAATAAAAACTTCAAGATAAATAAAAAAAAAATTTAAAAAAACGAAGGAAAAAAGAAAAAAAGAAAAACGAAAAAAAATAATAAAGCTAAAAGAAAAAATAAAGAAAAAACAAAGAAAAGAAAGAAAAAGAACAAAAAAAGAAAAAGAAACAATGAAGAAAGCCGAAAAAAAGGAGAAAAAAAAAAAGAAAAAATCAAGAGAAAGGAGGGGAAAAACAAGAAAAGAAAAAAAAGAAAGGAAAAATAAACCAAAAGAAAGGAGAGAGAGGGAGAGAAAAAAAAGGAAAGAAAAAAACAAGAAGAAAAAAAAGAAGAAAAGCTGAAAAAAAGGAGAGAAAAAAAAAAGAAAAAATCAAGAGAAAGGAGGGGAAAAAACAAGAAAAGAAAAAAAAAAGAAAAGAAAAATAAACCAAGAGAAAAGAGAGAGAGAGAAAAAAAAGGAAAGAAAAAAAAACAAGAAGAAAAAAAAGAAGAAAAGCTGAAAAAAAGAAAAGAAAAAAAAATCTTTAAAAGCAAAAATAAAGCCAAAAAAATCAACCAAAAAAAAAGGCCTTAATTCGATTCATTTTCAAGCATTTTCTGTAAAAGGCTTTTCGCGCCTTCCGAAGACAAATCAGGAGACGAGCAGCAAATGAAACAAATTGAGAGGAAAAAGAAGGAAACAAAAAAAAAAGGATTAAAAAAAGAAAAAAAAACTAATTTTTAAAAAGAGAAAGTGAAAGTAACTTTGATGACGACGACGATGACGACGCTATATGCCTCAGATTGAATTGAGGAGAAAATAACAATTTCAGATTAGAATTGAGAATAAAAAAAAGTTTGAAGAATAAAAAGAAAAAGATTGCAATTCATCTCATGGGAAACGAAGACCAAATGTATTGTTGGATCTAATGATTATCTATCTATCTATCTATCTATCTATCCATCTATCTATATCTCCATCTCTCTATTTATCTATGTATCTCTCAATCTCTCTATTTATCCGTCTATCCATTCATCTTTCTCTTTATCTCTTTATCTATGTGTCTATCTATTCCATTTTATCTATCTATCTATCAATCTATCTTTTTATATATCTATCTATCTCTCTATCTATCTATCCATTTATCTTTCGATTTATCCAATTATCTATCTATTCCATTTCATCTATTAATCTATCGATCCATTTATCTATCTATCTATTCCATTTTATCTATCTATCTATCTATCTATCTCTCTATCTATTCCATTTTATCTATTAATATATCGATCCATTTATCTATATATATATCTATTCCATTTAATCTATTAATATATCGATCCATTTATCTATCTATCTATTCCATTTTATCTATCTACCGATCTATTTATCTGTACATTTATCTACTTTAAGCAATCTTATCATTTAGATTATATATATACTTGAATACTCCCATTAATATCTCTCTATCTCCCTCTCTCTCCCCCCTCTCTCTCTCTCTCTATCTATCTATCTCCATATCTCTCTCTATCTATCTATCTCCATATCTCTCGAACTCTCTCTCTCCCCATCTCTATCCCTCTCTCTCCCCATCTCTATCCCTCTCTCTCTCCATCTCTCTGTCTCTATATCTCTCTCTCTCTCTCTCTCTTCATGTCTCTATCCTTCTCTCTGCCCCCCTCTCTCTATCTCTCCCCCATCTTCCTCTCCTCCCCCTCTCTCTTTGAGACTAACAGACAGACAGAGATAAAGAGAGATATAAATGGGAGTATTAAAGTTGGTTCATTAATGGATTTAACAAAAAAAAAAAAAGGAATTTTGTCACGTAAACGAATCAATAAAAATCTTTATTGGTAAAAGGAAATAAGTAACCAATTACATCGAATCTATTTCAATCCCTTGAGAATTATCAGTAATTATTTATATTCTTATATATACAAGGTATATTCAATAAGTAGGCAGCGACGGTGGACCTTTGGTAAAAGCTCGGGCTCTGGAATCGTATTACGCGAGTTCAAATCCCTGTCAAAGCCATTACTTTTACTTTAGTAGTCTCGGGCAGAGGGGGCTCGTTAACTCGGTAGAGAAGCTCATCTAGCAGAAAGGTAACTCCGAATGTAAAAAGCCCGGGTAAGAGCACGTAAAAATTGGCCTTGTTCCAAACTTGGGTTGGTGCTCACCAAGTAAATATAAATATAATATTTAATAAGTAATGACAAAATATCAGGAGAGATAGTATTTATTTTTATAAGCTTACAAAACTTTCTGTATTCACTCTTTACATTAAAAATTCTAGAAAGTTCTAAAAATTCTAAAAGTTCTAGAATAAGAATAAGAACTATTTCAGAATACGAATGAATATAATATGAAGAACTAAATTGAAATTTATTCCAGAATAAGAATAAGAACTATTTCAGAATACGAATGAATATAAAAAAACTTAAATTGAATTGTATTCTAGAATAAGAATAAGAACAATTTCAGAATACGAATGAATATAATATGAAGAATTAAATTGAATAGAATAAGAATGTACGAATTAATTTAATATAAAGAAAGAATTAAGTTTTTATTATTGACAAAGAACTTAAAATATCAATGATTTGAAAGAATTGTTGTTGACGATCGATTTTTAAAAAATTGATGAAATGTATTTGAAATCAAGCCTCAAATACAAGCCTTTATTCCCTAATCACACTGGCTTGCCATTATTGTATTCTCTTTTCACCCACTGAGTTCTGAGGTCATAAGAAGCTTAAAAATTGTAAACCCAAGGTCAAATAAAAATCCCCCAAGAGAATAAATGTCATTTTTGTTAACAAAAGGCAAAGTCTTTAAATTCGCCCCCTTTTTTTTTCTTCGTATTCCCTTTAACACAACCGGGTTTATTTCCTTGGCAAAATCGAACGAAACGATTTGCTTTTTTTATTTAATATTTCTAAAACTTAAAATCGGTTTTCGTGTTTTAAATTCGAGTCTTGCTTCTAAATTCTTAACTCTAGATCTGAGGTCTTCAAACGACGACCCGCGGGCCAGATCCGGCTCGTAGGGTCTCTCAATCCGGTCCGCAGAAAAACTTAAGAAATAAACAAAACTAACTTTAAAAATCGCTATTTCCCCTCAGAAACTGCAGGTTCAAGTAGGCCCATTTTACATTTTAAAAATGGCGCCTTTTTTTTACCTAAAGATGACTATCAAAATTTGAGGCATTTTTTTTGCAGGACTGTTATCTATATTTGGCACTACATACCTGTGTGAACAAACATTTTCTAGAATGAAGAATGTAATTTTTTTAAATACATTGTTATAGAACAAACATTTCAGATGAAAACCTGAGGACTCTTCTGATGCTTAAGTCCTCAAACCTAAAGCCAGACTTTTCCACAATTTTGTCATCAAAAACCCAGTTTCACCACTCCCTCTGAGGAAACTGAACAGAATAATTGTGATTTTGTTATTATATTACAATTGGTGGAAATTTAACCTTCAAAATTTTCTATAAATATTTTCTTAACTAATGAAGCTTGTGTTATTATGTGCTTCGTATAATTTAAATATTCACTCTTTGACCAGCGATATACGGTTTGTCGGCCCTCAATATGTTGGGTGAAAGTTCATGTGGCCCTCGGGCTGTAAAGACCCCTGTTCTAGATCATTGGTTTTCAAACTTTTCTTGTGAGCGCCCTCTTCGCCGCTGGACCAAAATGACAGCGCCCCCTCGTCCAATAAACACCGAAACGACAGTAATCTAGAAGAATACACCGTCGAAGTATACAGGCACGTATATCTTGTGTACGACTGGGGGATGCTTGATTAAATGGCCACGTTTTTCCAACCTTTGTACCAACACCAATATCATATTTTACCGTAATTCCACCAACGTCTTCTTTACAATTTCAACGCCCCCTATCCGATTATTTACTTGCCAGTTCCCCTTGAAAGCTCATATTGCACCCAAGGGGACAATGCCACTCACTTTGAAAACCATAGCAAAGTACAAATAATTTCATATTATATTATAATTTAAATATTATTTTTATAATTGTTGAGTTGTTTTCATTTTTGAATGCATGAAGCGTTAAGAATTCAAAAATTAAAGGGAAAAAGCGGGAATGAAAATAAAAAGTAAACAAAAGCCCAAAATTCATTAGCTTTGAGGAAAAGAAAGAAAACTAAGGAAATAAAGGGTATTGCACTTCAGGGGAGAGGGAGAGAGAGGGAGAGAGTTAGGGAGAGAGAGAGAGATAAACCAAGTGAGAGAGAGAGAGGGAAGGATCTTTTAAAAGAGAGAGGGAAAGAGAGGACAAGAGAGAGAGAGGGGGGTAGAGGGAGAGAAAGAGAGATAGAAAGAGAAGCAAAGAGAGGCGAGAGGGAGAGAGATGGGGATGGAGATGAGGTCAGAGAGAGAAAAAGAGAGGGAAAAGAAGAGAGAACAAAGGGAGAGAGAGGGATAGAGAAAGCAAGAGAGAGTGAGTGAGAGGGGGAAGCAAAAGATAGATAAGAGAGAGGAGGGGGTGAGAGAGAAAAAGAGTAGGAGAGTGTTAGAGAGAGAGATTGAGAGAGAGAGAGATTGAGAGAGAAGGTGAGAAAGAGAGAGAAGGAGAGAGAGAGGGAGAAAGAGAGAGAAGGAGAGAGAGATTGAGAGAGAAGGTGAGAAAGAGAGAGAAGGAGAGAGATGGGAAATGCAAGAAGAGAAAAAGCCAGCAAGGTCAACCGGAAACGGAAGGGAAAGCAAGGAAGACTTCCTTTCCAAGTGTTAAAGAACATTTTCTTCAGGGAAATTTTGCCAAAGAAACTTTGTTGAAATAAAAGAAAGAAAAAGTTTTTTTAATCGAAGAATCGGATCTTCTTGTGTCTTTGCTTCTTTTAACCCTTTCGACCCTAAGGGGCCGATATATCGGCCTTAGTAACCAAAGGCAAAAAAAGATACCAACATTTCGACCCTAATATAGTTCTTTAATCGAACGGCTCTGAGTGACTATTGCTAAGTCTAAGTTAGTGTCAAATGGTGCGGGTTGAAATATCGTTGTGAGTGTGTCTTTTTTTTGCCTTAAGTCGCCAGGGCCGATATTTCGATTCTTTAGGGTTTAAAGGGTTAAAAAATGTCTTTTATACGAGGTTGTCCCGAAAGTCAATGGAACCCTGTAAAAAATTCTTTGATTGAAACCTGGCTGAATGGTACACTCACTAAATCCGAAACCTTGCAGATCGATGGCAGAAAAGTCTTCGAAAATAATGGCCTTTATTTTGAGGAATAATTCTGGGTTTTATTTTTTGTTTTGTTTTGTTTTTTGTTATTACTTGGCAAGTAAAATTTCAAAATGTTTACGAACTTTTGGGACTACCTGACACTACAGTTCTGAATAAGGTTAGAAGAATAAAGTGATAAGTGCTACACCAAACCAACCAATATCTAATAAAATTTGCTATAGTTAACAAAAGCATCTACTTATGCAATGCCTTGGACACATCACCAGTGTTGTTCCCGGGATCACTGGTCTTTCAACAGATAATGATGCTGATATTATTGATGATAATAATAATAATGATAATGATGATGATTTTATTGATGATAATAATAATAATGATAATGATGTTGATATTATTGATGATAATAATAATAATGATGATCATATTGATGATAATAATAATAATAATGATAACAATGATAATGATCCAGAAATCTAAAAAAAAACAAAAAAACTGTAGTAACTGCAAGTTATCCAAATATACTGGAGTACCAGAGGAGACTTCCTGTCACTCTACCTTCAGGAATTACCACCAGTCGTTGGCAGTTTGCTAATGACAGGTGTGTGAGGTGGAAGCATTTGGGTGGAAACCCGAGGAGATGTGGCAGTCCTTGACTGAAATGGTGTGGAACTTGTTGGAAATCAGAGGAGACTTGTTGTCACTTTGACTCCAGCATAAAACCACTGATTGCTGGGTGCGAAGGTGCCTGGTGATTGGTCTGAGATACAAATAATAATAATAATATCCGATGAATTATGCTTATTAGGGATTTCTACTCTCAACTTCACTGTTTTGATAGTCTGAATTTACGAGATGAGTTTTGATTATTATCTTAATTCAAATTATTTATACTTCTACTCGCAAATTCATTGTTTGGATTGTCTGAGTTTATGAGACAAATTTTGACTATTATCTTTATTTAAGTTATTCAAACTTCCACTCTCATCATTGTGTAACTAAAAGAATTACATATAGACGAAAAGAACCTCCCTTAAAAATGGATTTTTCTCGGCATTAAATGACCCTAAAAGGCTGATATGCCGTTAACCAAAAATAGCCGAAAGAAACAAGCGAATTAAGTCGGTATCTCATGTAAATTTTGTGCCTTTCCTATTCTTTTGTTTTCTTTTTCTTTTTTCCCCCAAGTTTTCTGGTTCGTTTGCATCGTGTTGTGTGGGATCTTCCTTTAATTGCGGGTTGAGACCGGGTTGCTAAGAACCGGCCTCAGGCCGATTGACGTGGCCCGGTGGATCGGCAGTCGGGCTTCGGAATCATATTACGTGAGTTCGAATCCAAGTCATTCTGTTAACGTTAACGTATTGACTAATACCCATGGAAAAATAAATGGCCCTGTGCCAAACTTGGGGGTGCTCACCAAGTAAATATCATATCCATGGAAAAAAAAAACACTATGGGTGTATAAAATAATATTTATCAATAATATTGTTCTGGGCATTAAATTGACTTAATATGTTTATATCCCGCTACACACAAAACAAGAAAGAAAGGGGTTCTGGAAAGGAGTGTGGTGGCATGTTCAAGGAAGGAATTTTTTTTTCATATAAATTTGTGTAAAGATTGCATCATTAAAAAGAAATGAAAAAAGAAAGAAAGAAGAAAAGAAAAAAGAAATGAAAAAAAGAAAGAAAAAAAAGAAGAAAAAAAAGAAGAAAAGAAAAAAGAAATGAAAAAAGAAATGAAAAAAAGAAAGAAAAAAAAAGAAGAAAAGAAAAAAGAAATCGTTAAGGATATCCCGGCAACCCAAAAGCAAAGCCTGCTGAATGTGCTTCTTGCCGAAATAACTGACTCCAAAAATAAAGAAACGGGTGACCTAGTGAGCAAAAGCCGCGTTCGGGCACGTAGACGTACTGAATCCCATAGACAGACATAGGCATGCGTAATTCCTATACCCGAAAGGCACACAAGTAAACACACACACACACACACACACACAAACACACATACACACAAAGGCATATTTATAAATAAAACACCGAAAAACACCTACACACATTTTTCGGTATTATTTTACACAAACAGCAAATAGTTTCCAAACTTTAAAAAAACTTGTATAATTTACATCATTTAAAAAGAAAGTTTACTTGGGAATGTCAAACTTCAGAATTGTTATACGTGAGTTCGAATCCTAGTGGTTCCGTTTTCGTTCATATTTGTACTGGAAACCTTCGGGAAAGTTATGAATCACCTTCATTCCACCAATTTATAGATTAAATCATTTTTTCATTGAAAAAATACGTGTGGGATTTTAAAAATTATTGTTTTTGGCATTAAATGACATAAACGTTTGATATGGATTAAATAGTGTTTCTTGTGTTATTCAAAAAAATATGCGTTGAAAAAAAAATTCGTTTATCAAAATATAATTGTTCTCGGCTTTAAATGGCCTTAAAAGACCGATATTCTGTAAAACAAATACAAACAAATCTACACTTGAATGATAAACTAGTGTACACACATACATACACGCACACAAATACACACACAAAGCGTATACATATAAATAAAATGCCTACACACATTTTAGTATTTTTGTTTCACTACAGCGCAACCGTTTCAAAATTAAAACAAAATAAAATTCTCTCATTTACATTATGAGTTTGTACCAAAAATTTCTAAACATTTATTGAGAAAGCGTGTTAAAAATCTTTGATTCGAAGCCGGCTGAATGGTTCTTACATCAGATCCGAAAACTAGAAGATCGATGGCAGAAAGGTTTTGGAAAATGGTAGGCTTTATTTGGAAGAATGTTAAATTGTCCCAAAAGTTCGAGGAAGCGTGTCGAGAATTCTTTTATTCAAAGCCGGCTGAATGGTACTTTCACCATATCCGAAAGCTTGCAGATCGAGGGCATAAAGTCTTTAAAAAGTTTTACCTTTTCTGAAATGCAATTCTTTTGACTGGCATTTTTACTCGTACAATACGATTCCAGATTCTAAGCTTTTACTACTACTGAAAATGAATGTAATGTTTTGCCTTGGATTTGAACTTGTATAATCCAATTCCAGAGTCTAAGCTTTTACCACTCGTAAAGGTGAATATAAGGGTTTTGATTGGGGCTTGAACTCATATAATAATATTCCAGGATCAATAGTTTTAAGACTCCTAATAGTGGATATAATTATATAGTCTGGGATTTGAACTCGTATACGTTTTACCACTTCTGAAAGGGAAGGTAATGGATGTAACTGGGATTTGAACTCATCTAATACGATTTCAGAGTCCAAACATTTATCACTTCTGAAAGTAAATGTAATGGTCTGACTGGGATTTGAACTCGTGTAGAATACGATTCCAGAGTTCAAGATTTTACCACTGCTAAAATGAATTGAATGGTTTTGCCTGAGATTTGAGATCGCACAATACGATTTGAGAGTCCAAGCTTTTACCACTTCACAATGGTCTGACTGGGATTTGAACTCGTGTAGTACGATTCCATAGTCCAAGCTTTTACCACTTCTGAAAGGGAATGTAATTGTTTTAACTGGGATTTGAACTCATCTAATACGATTCCAGAGTCCATACTTTTAGCGCTTCTGAAAGTGAATGTAATGGTTTTAATTGGGACTTGAACTCGTATAATACGGTTCTAGAGTCCAAGCTTTTAACTGTGCTCCACCCTTGCTGCCCTTGCAAATAAAGGAAATGAATTGACTGTGTTTTGTGGAGAATTTTATTTCTCAAAAACGCCGAGTTGATTATCCTAGAGCATTAGCCGGCCTTGGGGTGGGGTAGGTTGGTCAGGGTTGAGTCTGGGCTGGGTTTTCTATTGGGAAATAGGGCCAAGTTGAATGCACCAAAACAACAATATGCTTTATAATCACATTTGACTTGGTTATATATTTTTTTAATAATTTTTTTGTCTTTTTTTTCTTTTTAATTTTTTTCTTTACTTGATTTTGTTTTGTTTTCATTTTTTTTTTCATTTTTGTTTTCTAATTTAAAAATTTTTTTTTCTTTTTTTTCATTTTTTCCTTCCTTTCTTTCACTATTTGTTTCTTTCATTTTTTTCTTTCTAACTTTCTTTCTTTCTATCTTTCTTTCTTCTTTTCTTTCTTACTTTCTCTCGTTCTTTCTTTCTTTCTTTTTTCTTCTTTTCTTTCTTTCTTCATTCTTTTTAATCCCTTTTTTTATTCCTTTTTCTTCTTTCTTTATTATCTTTTCTTCTTTCTCTATTTTTCTTTCTTTCCTTCTTCTTCTTTCCTTCCTTCTTTTCTTTCTTTTTTTCCTTCTTTCTTTCCTTCCTACTACTTTTCTTTTTCCTTCCTTCGTCCTTCCTTCTTTCCCTCCTTTCTTTCTCCCTTCATTTCTTTCTTCTCTCTTCTATTTTCCGTCCACCCTTTTCTATAATTTCCTTCCCATTTTTTCCTCTCTTTTATTTCTTATAAAAACCAATCTTTTTAATTCCCTTCACATGTGTTCATTTACCCAACCACTGCTTTCTTAGAGCGCAAGAAACCCGCCTAGATTTTACATGTCTCAGAGACGGGGGCTTACCTTAAAGGCTTTTGATTCCCGAAACTAAGCTGCTGTGTAGATTGTTTTTAAAAAAATTGCATGTATTAAATGTGTAATCAATGTGACCCTAATTAACTACTAACCCATTATTAAAAAGGAGAATCAATTTAGAAAGCTTTGGGCAGACTGACAAACAGACAGCTTTCTTATTATAGTAAATATTCAATTTGAAAAGTTTGGACAAACGGGCTGATAGCTCGAATATTATAGTAAGGATTCAATTTGGAACCTTCGGGCAGACAGACCGACAGACAGACAACTATCTTATTATAATAAAGATTCAATTTCGAAGGCTGTGGACAGACAGACAGACAGCTATATTATAGTAAGGATTCAGTTTGGAAGGCGTTGGACAGACAGACTAACGGACCGCTCTTTTATTATGGTATGGATTCAATTTGGAAAGATTTGGATAGACAGATCGACCTCTTTATTTTTATAATAAGGATTCAGTTTGGAAGGATATGGACAGACAGACAGACAGCTCTCTTATTATAGTAAGAATCCAATTTGGAAGGCTTTATTTTATCTATCGTTTTACCCGGCTGAATAGTCAAGTGTATAAGATGGACTTATATGCCACGTCAGCATTGTCAGAGATTCAGTAAACATGTAAGAAACAGGTGTTCGACCTACAGACCGACAGCGATTGGAGGACTCTACAGGTTGCAGGCGAAATTGATTGGGGGGGAAGGGTAGTTGTGAACATTGATCAATGATTTGGGGTGGAGGGGTGGAGGGGTGGAATAGGCAGTTTCGACTTTGCCTCGGCCTGGTTTTATGCCATTGCATTGCAGTCATATTCAAGTTTTTAAGGGCGGCGACGGTGGAGCATTGGTAAAAGGTCGGGCTCTGGAATCGTAATATGCGAGTTCAAATCCCAGTCAAAACCATTACTTTCACTTCAGCAGCCTCGGGCAGATGGGGCTCGTTAACTCGGGACAGTATCTCATCAAGGTAAGGGTAACAATGAATGTAAAAAGTTCGGGTAAGAGCACGTAAAAATGGCCTTATGCCAAACTTCGGTTGGTGCTCACCAAGTATATATAATATCTATATATAAAAGACATATAGAAGATAAGCGTTGACAAGGAGTCAACGGCCTTTGGTGACAGTCAATTTTCCACCTGGGCGTTCGTTCACACCTTGATAGTCACCAAAGGCTGTTTGTTGCGTTCATTAGTCCTTGACGGTCACAAAAGGCTGTTGACTCCGTGTCTACGCTACTCTAAAACACACGCTGGGATGCTCTATCCACAGTGCCGTGCTTAGTTACACAGCGGCCCCGACGCAGAATGTGCCTTGCGGCCCCTTTACCCTAAGAGGCAACTTGGACACCGACAATATGGAACCTAACCCCTGTGATTTGGATTGACCCAAAGTAAAAGGGTCTAGAACAGGGGTTTTCAAACTTTTGGGGGCACTGTAGGATGAAAATGCCAGTAAATCTAGGAGAATATGTGGTGGAAGTATACAGACACGAACATCTAGTTGCAGCGACATGGAAAGACTTAATTTACCCTTTGAACCCCGACCTATCAAAATTACCAATTTGTCATTCAGAGTCGTTATTTTAGAGGAACATATTAAAGCCAAAATATTGATGTGTCTTCTTTTGCCCTATGTTGTCAGGGCCAATATATCGGCCCTTAAGGGTCGAAAAGGTTAAATTGTCCTGTTTTTCCAACCTGTCCAGTGTCCAGCAACACCAATATCGCATTTTTTAATAATTGGCCTGAGACCCTCTTCACAATTTTAACGCCCCCTCATCCGACTACTTACTTGCCAGCGCCCTCTGAAAGCTCATATCGACCCCCCAGGGAACGGTACCACCCACTATGAAAATTACTGGCCTAGAGGCTAATCTCAGAAAGCCCCCAAAGTCCTGTTTTCACACAGACGGTCTTTGGGACTAAATGTCTATCATTCAAAATGGAATATCTAGTGAGACCTAGACAGGGTAGAGAAATGGTCAGCACTGAAATTTTCTACTCATGCAAATTTACAAATTGCTAACCCGTAGTAAATCCACGGGTGCCCGTATGTGTATACAAGATATCGTTATTCAAACACGTTTCATTAAAAAGAATTTAAAATTTTATTTTTGATACTTCTAATTCAATATCTTTGTCTAAAAAGATGTTATTTTTTTCCCCACATTATTTGTCCATTTTTTGGAATCCTTTAGGATGATGATTCTTCATAGTATGTATATACCCATAAAAATTTAACAAAATAAAAACATAATTACATAAATAACATTATTACATCAATAAATGTAATTTTTTTTCTTTAAGGTAATTAAAGTTCTCGATGTTGGAGTGATTAAGTGTCCACGCGATGAAAAACATGTGATTAAAAGTCTAGTAATTATATTACTGTCATTAATAGTCGGGTGATGAAACGTCAGGTGATGAAAAGCTACATATTTTGATATTTTTAATGGCCTTGTGTCTAACTTGGTTTGGTGCTCGACCAAGTAAATATAATATTTTCATATTTTTAATTTAACTCTGAAATATCCTTATTTTTTCATATGGGATCATTTATTATGGCTACATTACTAATATTAGAAAAAGCCCCCGAGGAAAATTATTTTTGAAATATAAGTGTATATCAATATTTTTAAAATATAAACTTTCTATAGATATTTTGTTTTGTACAGATGTGCGTGGGAGTAAGTGTTTAAATTTCATTTGATAAATACATATTTGAGAGCAAATATTTGAAGAAAAATAAATCCTATTTAATAAAAATTGAATTGGAAAAAAAAATAATAATAATAGGGAATTGTTTTAATTCAAAGGAAAAAAAAAGTTTCCAGAATTTTTTTTAAAAAATAGGATTATTAACCCTTTAAACCCTAAAAAAACGATAAATCGGCCCTGGCGACTTAAGGCAAAAGAATACACACACACAACGATATTTCAACTTTCACGTTTAGACCCTGACTTAGTAATATTACTAAGTAGTCACTTAGAGCCGTTCGGTTAAAATATCATATTAGGGTCGAAATGTCAGTGTGTCTTTTTTGTCTTTGGTTATTAAAGCCGATATATCAGCCCCTTAGGGTCGAAAGGGTTAATTTCTATTTGAAATTCACATACTAAAACACGAGCTATTTGAATTCAGCCAATCCAGAAGCGTACAAGTTTTGCGTAGTTCCCAGACGCTATTTAAACAGTGTCTGAAAGCACTCTCATGGAGAGTGGACTAAGGACTAATCATTTCTGGTCAGGTCTGCGTGGGGAGGAAAGTCTGATGCTGTAAGACCCGAAACTTTTCCAGGATCCACGCAATAACATCACTGGCGATACTCTCCAGCGTTCTACCTAGGATTGTAATAAACAACATTTACATTTGAAAAAGCTCATATTTTATCGGTGCAACAAGCAAATGGAGAAATATTTTTTGCTCGGGGACTTTGCACCGGTTGTAAGACAGCAATTTGATTGGCTAGGGTT
>JAUZSX010294167.1:0-13823 GCA_034780655.1 Idiosepius hallami
TTTCTTGAAGCATTGGATAAATATTCGGGTTTTGGAATCGTAATACTCAAGTTCAAATTGTAACCGTTCCGTCACAGTCACATTTGGATTAGTCTTTTTCGTAACGGCATGAATTCTCTTAATTTACCCATCTTTAAATTAAATAAGACAAACATAATTATTCAAAACAAAATATTGGCCATAGAAAGACTTTTATCAAGAATTATCCTTAAACGACCTAGAAGATAGATATACCGTAAAAAACAGTTTAAGCAATATTGACAGGTCATCTTTGTTGGTACACGGATAATTTCACATGACAATCAAATCGAATATATATATTTTTAAGTTTATTTTTAACAATGCACAAATATATTTCCACTATTTATTTTTAACTTTAATAATGAAAAAAGCAATAAATATGCTTTCATGTGCCTTTAAAAGAGATTTGTTTATGTATTATCCAGCATCATATTATTTTTTATGGTTGTTTTTTTTTTATCAATTAATATTTGGAAACCCTTTGATTAGATATACACACAGATACATTGACTTAATATTTCTATATAAACAAAGAAATTATTTCAATCAAAATTTGTTAAAATGTAACTTAATATATCCTTAAAAGCTTTCTCTCAGCATCATAAACACACCATTTAAGGAAACTAAATTTTTATACAATAAAGAACTTCCAGAAATGGTAATCTAAAAAAACATTACATTGTTCTATTTTTCTTCTATTTTATCTTTAAAAGTCACTTCTTTTTATTTTTACTTTTTACTTTTTCAGGCGATATGACAATTTTTATGAAGGAGAATTCGTTCTTATGAGACATACGACTCTTCCGTATGAAGTAAGTTTACATTTTTAATACATATAACCTCAAAGTATAGATATTAATTATAATTTAAAGCGAGTGACAAGATATAAACTTTTATAATAATTAACAACCAGATTTTTTTAATAAAAAACATTTCGTTTCAGCCATTGTTTTTATTGAGTTAATTGTATTACAATTTTAATGCCGTTTAATAAAGTGAAATAGAAGTTGGCATTATTGAATAAATTAATTTTTAATGAAATATCAATTTAAGTAAATGTATGTTAAAACGTCATTAATGTTTAAGGGTCTAATGCAAATAAAAAAATCCAAGAGAATTCATCATTTGTATCTTTTAAAAAGTTAGTTTTTGTCAAGATACCTCGTTCTTTGTTTCAAAATACAATTAAGGTAAATTGCCATTGCTGATTAATAGGTGTAAAACGGGTGAGAGAAATCATCTTTTTAAAAAATTTAATTTTTGAAGAATATATCGTCCTTGGTTTAAAATATGATTTCAGTTAAGGGTGGTTATATCGTCATTTCTGGACCAGAAGTTAATTTATAATATGGGGAAATATAAAATGGATGATAAAAAACACCTCTAAATAATGGTAACATTTTACATATTCTGCTGGGTTATCCCATTCCGATAAGAGCGATAAAATCATCTAACTTGCTGTTTTTTTTATGTAATTTTTCGGGTCAATACAATCGAGAAAAGTCTTGTTCCAATCAACGATATATTAAATAGCGTAACTATTGATTTATTACTAACAACTTGTTTTGGAAATAACGTGTTTTATAAAAACTGATTATTCCCTTCATTAAATTATCAGAAACGTTGATATGTCATAAAAAAGAACAAAGTAAACGAAACTTGACATCATCTTTTTTTTTAGGTGCATGCATTTTACCGAAGCTGCAACGGACGTGCGTCTTGTAACTGTGCAGTTGCTGTACGTTCTGGGGATGATGTCATAGTCATTGACAGGTGTGGACCTGGCATGGGGAAAAACTCGAAGAAAACTCCTTTTATTATAAAGATGTATGTAAATGGAAAACTAACACCAGGAACACGAGTTTTACGACTCGGGGATAGAAATTATCAGGTGAGAAACTATTTACATAATCAATTAACTAATGTATAAAATATTATATTTACTTGGTGAACAACAACCCAAGTTTGGCACAAGGCCATTTTACGTGCTCTTACCCGGGCTTTTTACATTCGGTGTTAGCCTTCACCTACTACTAATGTATAATATATATGTTTATTTACCACGTGGTTTTCCAAAGTAGCTTTAAAAGCGAAAAATGTCTGTCAATTATATTTAAGGACTTTTTTATTGTTACATACAAATTTTTTAAGTATGTTTATAGGTAATGCGTTTATTATTCCATTATTTTTGTATTTTCTCTCTTATGATTTAGATTCATCTTCCCACTGGGACTTATGTAACCATCAAATCGAATGGAAAAGGAAGACTTGGCAAATTTATAAATGTTTGGGTCATGGGTTCTGCCATTGACTTTGGACACACTGAAGGTTAGTCATACAGAATTATTTTCGTTAGATTTTAATTTATTAAAATCTTTATTAGATAATACAGGGTGGGTCATAAGTCACGCACCAAAATGCTACAAAAAATTCGTGCCACATGCAAGATTGTGCCCCGCCTGATTATGCGACGATTGTGAGAAATTGGCTGAGTGGTGATTTTGAAAATTGGATTGGACGAAGAGGCACCGTAGAATGGGCACCAAGGTCCCCTGACTTGACTTCAGTGGATTTTTATTTTTGGCGCCGCCTCAAATGAATAGTCTACTCTATAAGAATTGCAGATATCGACCATCTTTGCCAGCAATCACATGGATAGAAACAGTGAATTACTTGATAAAATTTCTAAAAATTGTTATTTCCATAAGTAGTCACTAATACGCATACTAATAGCAAAAATATTGTAACATCTATAAACAAAGTCGTGCCTAGGGCCTCACAGACCCGTAATTTCCTGGGGGCTGCAAGGCTCTTTGGTTTCAGAGATCTATTGTAAGGAAAAATAATTATCAAGAATAACTACACACACTCACGCAATCACACATCTATGAGGGCACAAAGTTGCATTTTGTGGGTAAAGGGGTCTGTATGTGCATTTCGCGATGTTTCTCAGCACAGCACAGTCTGTAAAGGCATTATTTAATAACACCTTTATAATACATTTATTAGTAATTATTATGGATGAGTTAAGAGTAATATAGACTGTAATAGTTGTGTTTACGTGAATTTTTACTTGGTTTCAGGTCTTTGTGGTACATTTGATGGAAAAACAAGCAATGATTTTGTGAACGTAAAAGGTGATATTTTACAGAGGAAAAAGTTCTCTCTTAGCTGGAGGTAAATTTTTAAAGTTTTTCTTAAAAGGTTTATTATTGATATTATCCACATTATTGAGCTTACTTTCCATGTTTACTTCATCCAGAATATCTGGCTTTAAGATTTAACGTAAAATAAATCAAAATTTAAAAGTCTTACTGCGACAGTTTGATAGAAGTGTTTATTTGTACCAATAACTCTTTTGACCTATGATGATTTAGTCTTTATTTATTACAGGATTTAGATTTGATAATTAAATAGTATTAATGATTATATCCTATTTCAATATATTAATTTTTTTTCAGTTCAGCATTTTTTGTAAATAACTTTTTTCAATAATTAAGCCAGTCTTTGTTTTGTATTTTAGTTAATCTTCAGTTTTCACAAATTAATTCAATATCCTACTTATCTATTAAAAATGACATGGACAGGCATAATGCAGTCAAGAATATCGAGGTATAACAAGAAGCTTTCTATGGATTCGTAAACGTTTAATAGGTGGCAGTAAATTTTGATCAGTTTAATTTTTAAACATTGAAAAGCATCTATGACAGGGATTGTTTTCTTAGAATATCACAACGTTAAGATCTGTAACAGAGAGATGAAACTTCCAGGTCAGGAATGCATAAGTTCAATCATAATATCAATGCAATTTGCAATCACCTTCTCATCCATTTGGTTGAAATAAAACAAAGTAGGGGACATTACATTTGTATCGTAATTCGTTTTTCTGTTAAATAGAATAATACCTAATTTTCTATTCTGTTATCCACATACTGTAATACTACTTGTCTGTTGTAGGGTTAAAGAAGAAAACACATTGTATAACGGGTATTGTCCAACCGACGATGATGCAACCAATGAAACGAGTACGCTTTATTACGACTGCCGAAGTAATTTCCAGAAGAACTGCAATAAAGAAAATTATATTTTTAAATGCGACCAACGTATCAAGAACAAGAAAGGTTTGTTTATAGTTAGTTGATCGAGGACTAACCCAAGTTAGGCACAAGGTCATTCTTACGTGCTCAGTATACCCTTGCGCTTTTGTAATCAGTGTTGGCCTTCAACTCGATAAATGACACTCTCTAGTTAACGAGCCCCAAGTCCTCAAATTATTTATTAACCTTAAAAGACTCTTTCACGTCTCATTCGCTTCTTATAAGTAATAAATATATACATACATCACCACAACATACTACAGTAACTAAAATACTACATTTACTCAATGGGCTAATCCTACTTTATAAATCCCCAGTGATGAGGATGATTTTAAGCAGAAAACAAAGATAATAGCGCTTTTTATATGAAGTAATACAGAATACATGATTTAGTAGTCTTTGTAGTCTGTGGCGATCTTGTGTGTGAAAAAGGAGGCCAAGTGGGAGGTCATGTTACCTCCGGCTTAGACATGGCAACAACAAAGCAGAAATCTATTTCGGACGTCACCCCGGGGTAGAAAAGTCCGGCTAGACCATAAAACAAGGACTAGATCTGGACATTAGCTAAAGGAAAGAATGTGTTATGTCTCTGAAATTTAGTTTATAATTAAAAACACTTAGATTATACCCAGGACCCCCTCGCAATTTTTTTTTTGTAAGGCCCAAATTTTAATTCGCACAAAATATGGGACCCCTACTTCCTAAGCACGCAATTCTCACACCCCCAAAATTGGGGTGGGAAATCGATCTTGGTAAACCAGAACATAATTTGACTCCCAAATGGAGCTCACCCTCCACTCCTTCCAATTTTATATCTCCACCCTTACAAAGCTAGCTCTTCCAAGCCCCCACCTTGTTTTTGGTATACACTCCGGAAAACAGTAAGCTACCTACCCCAATAGCCAGGGAAAAGGGGTCTTACTAACCCTACCATAATTTTACTTTGTTTTATTCTCTTTTCGTTTTTTTTTTTTGTCGCACTCCCCACCATCAATTGTGTATAAAAATCATCATCAACGCTGAGGATATTTTAAGTAGGACTAGCCCATTGAGTAAATGTGGTATTTTGGTGACTGAAATGATATGAAGATGTATAAATATATTCAAAATTATGAGAAGTGAATGGGTCACGAATGAGTCTAGTTAAGGTTAAGCATTAGGTATATGATCAGCCCGATTAATACTCCCTTCTTTTGGCCCTGTGCCGAATTTGTAATTTTTAACAAATAAATATAATATTTGTAAACTTTTTATGACGTTTATTGTCCAGATATCTATATTTGTTAAAATTGAATTCTGCATTATAGATATAAAATTGTCTAGCATCATTTCAATGACTCCAATAAACTATTTATTGTAGTTAATGAAATCACAAGATATCAGAAAATAAATGAATTTTAAGTACTTTATTGCTTATGCTTTCTTAAATGAATATAATTAATTCTTTTTTCACCCCTCAGGTAGAGACATAACCCATCTCCTACTCCAGGAAAAAATATCACCAGAAAAATGCATTACCAACGAACCACAAATAATTTTTGAATACAACTCAAGCTACGTACCCCTCGTAAGTAAAACATATTTTAAAATATTTCTGTTTAATTTCAAAACCTTTTCATTTTGAACTGAAATTTTGAAAAATTAATCAATAGTCAAAATACAATTAAAAATATTCTATTTGAAGACATTTTTGTTGATGATATAAAATGTGAGTAAAAGTGTTAGAAATCTATTATAAAATTCTTGTATTGTATATTACTGCTCTGTTTTCCCCTATATATTTCTGTTTGATTTCAAAACCTTTTCATTTTGAATTGAAATTTTGAAAAATTAATCAATAGTCAAAATACAATTAAAAATATTCTATTTTAAGACATTTTTGTTGATGATATAAAATGTGAGTAAAAGTGTTAGAAATCTATTAGAAAATTCTTGTATTGTATATTACTGCTCTGTTTTCCCCTATCGTTTTAGGATCCACAATGGCCAACAAAAAGTGGAAGAACAGAGGAGGATGCCAAAAAAATCTGTTCAGAATTCATTTTATCAAAGAAATCTGGTCAATTATGCCAAGGAATTGTCAGTGTGGGTTTTACCACTTCTGTCAAATCCTGCATTGAGGACATAAGAGTGAGTTATCAGATGTGAACCCTTTTATTTAAAACAATGACAATCAATTGCAACATCAAACTTTGTATTAAAATCTATGAATTTAATATTAAAGATTTGAATAATGTAAACAATACTTTTATTCATCAACCTTCTATGAAATTGAGTTAAATTATAATTGATTCTTGATGAAGAGAGATAGAAGTCGATTCTAAAGAATTTATGGTTAAAAGTACTATTTTTTGCGGTAATTTTAATTATATAGTTTTAACTAATTAATAGTTCTGTGTAGTATACTTCTTTTTTACTAGTAGTAAATAGATATTTAAAATCTTTTCTTATTTTTTCATCTCATTTCATAATGAACACAAACGATTTTTTTTTGTTTCTCTGAATGATAGCAAGTATCATTGAATGAATAACTTAACTTTTTTCACCAAAGCAAATTCTCAAAAATATTAAATTTTCTTAAAGAAGTGGAACTTTATTAGAAAAAGATTAATTAAATTATAGTTATAAATAATATATCCGCATACACTAGCCTTTTTCAAAACTATCACAGGGCAGTCGATAGGCAATCGGACTTCAGAACTGTGGCACGCGGGTTCGAATCCAAGTTGCTCCGTCTACGTTAATATGTCGACTAATACCCTTCGGAAAACGATGATTCCCCATCTTCCCTCCAGCTATAGATTAAATAGTGCAACTTGAGTTATTAAAAATATATGTGTGTATGAAAATAACGTTTATCATAAGTAATTGTTCTTGGCATTAAAATGACTTAAAATGATTAATATGCTTTTAAACACAAACCAAACTATCACTACCCCCAAAACTTAGCGTTCAATGACCTACCGTTTTTTATATACCGAAAAAAAAAAATAAACGTAGACCGAGTTTTATCTCTTTTTGATCATCGATTAAAGTCCTCATATCATTCTATAATCGTAGCTAACAGATGATGTGAGTTGGTATGCATCTGCCCTATCCAATCTAAAGGAGCAATGCATTACTGAAATCGAATTCAATCCAGCAGTTTGGAAAAAAGATAATGGAAGTGATACCCCGCAGCCGCCAAAGGACATAGAAGATGTACTCTGCCCTAACGAGTGCTCTGACAATGGTGAATGTAATGGAGGTAGGGATAATCAACTTTTATCACTTAAAGCATTCTTGTAACAATTAGTCTATTTCAATAGTAAAACCTTTTTTTTAAGAATCTTAAGACTTGATTTAAACTTTTCATACCAGCTTATAAAAACAAAAATTGGTGAAATTGCTTCTCTGTGCCCAAGTCTATGAGGTAAAATCATTTAGTGAAAGAATATGCAAACAAATTTAACTCTAGGAATGACTCCCTTAATTATATATATGTTTTGTGTGGTAGACGTAGGCAGCAGTTGATTATTCTGACATACTTTATTAAACAAGATGCAAACAAATTAACAATGACTTAGTCAAAAGCTAGAAAAATTAAAAATACAATTATTTAAAAGTAAAACTGCATCTTGTTTAAATAAGTATGTTATAATATATTACATTACATTATACGCACACACACGTCTTAATTTCCAGTATTTGTTTTCAAATAATCTTTAATACTTTAAATAAATGTATCCTTTTTATTGATAAAAATTGTACTCTAAATATTTTATAATAGACTTTAGTGTTTATTTGAATTTCTATTTTTATAAAATAATTTTTTTGTTCTTCTCTGTCCAATGATGCTTATTTGTTTTGTTTTTTTTATTCTTTTTATGTTTGCAAATTTAGGTGTGTGTCTGTGTAATCATGGAATGCTGGGGGCAGATTGTTCGGTGAATGGTTCTTATCCTCCCGTGATCATTGATGTACCCTCTGACCAGATCTGTGATACAAGTCAAAAAGAATGTTCTACTATTCTTGTTGCTGGTGAAAACTTTGTTGATATTGATAGCCTAACATGTCATATCACTGAAATTGAGGTATATACAAGTTTAGTTAACCTACCAATAATCATAATATTGATACAGAAATGAATCTTTTTCACAATCCAAAAAAGTCAAGTGTGATGGAAGAAAAAATATTTATCCATAGTAATTGAAACCTGAAAATATACCTTTCAAGAAACAGTTATGGAAATTTCATTTTTTTTAATTCGCCCTGTAATTGGTGTCCTCCTGTAAGAATACATTCTTGAAATATGCCCTTAAGATTCCACATTCAGTGCTGCCACATTTCAGCAGGGACGCTGTGAATTTCATACTGAATTCCTTCATTTGACTCATCCCGAGTTCTTAGTGGAAGTTGGTTACACTTTATTCTTGATATACCTCATCAAAAAAGAATCCCAAACAAGCAAATTAAAGTTACAATAACTATAAATTAAATATTTTTCTTCCATCACTCTTGATTTTAAAAGATTAAACATTCCTGTTTTGAGGTCATTCCGTGTTTCAAGATATCGCTATGAAGAAGATGATTTCTGGATTGATCTGGTCTTTTAATTCAATGAATATAAACAAGATTTCAACGATACAATTTTTAATGCTTCCATACTTTTAATTATTAAAATACAATTAATAAGCAAACCATTTACTAATGACTTTTAAAAAATCAGAGATTTTAGTCTATTTCATTCACCCAAGATCTATTTATAGTCGAAGATATTTTTCAACACAACAATTTAACTGATTTCAATTTCGTTTTCCCTTAAAAACATATTTGATTGGATCATAAGCTTTAAATAAATTTTATAATGTTCTAATGGATTAAAAATTTGTTTTATTCTGTAAAAAAGAAGTACTTGTATTTGCTACTTAATTTAAGTGTTTAAAAGTGTTGATTTTTTTAAGTGGGTTAAAATTACAAATTAAATTTAAAATTATTACATCATTTTTGTGAGTAGCAGGATGAGTTATTTCATTTTCCCTTCATTATTATTCATTTCATGAGAATAAACTTATACTAAACGTAATTAAAAAATCATTTCAAAATCCTTACTGTATGATTACCGAGAATAATTCTTCTGTTGTTATTTAATAATGGGGTTCTACATCCTATATTTTCAGTTTATAAGCGGTGTTGCAATCACACGTAACACCTACACAGTGAAAGCAACATTTGTCTTCAGTGGTCAAGTGAAATGTCAATTGCAAAACACAACATCTGTCAGGGTCTCAGTCAGCTTCGATGGTACATCAACCAGTACCGAACTGACTTTTATCATCTTTAACTCTAAATGCACTTTTTGCAACATGTCATCATGTATAGAGAGAGTAAGTAAAACTTATTTCCATTGTTCTAATGCAAGATTCATTCCTATTGACAGGAGAAAACCCTCCAGAATGAATGCAAACCATGTCAAAAAAACTACACAGTTAAACATTTCTTAACGAACTGCATTGTTAAGCTCCCACCTGTCAAAAATATTATAGCACAAATATGAAAGAGCTCTTTGAAAATATAAATAAAACCACCCTATAATAATAATCGTGATAATATTAAAAAAAATTATAATAGATGAAAATTTGGAACCAATGAAAATAATTGCTTCTATTTTCCAGACCGATATCTGCAGAATTAATGGCAAATGCCAGGAACCAGGGGAACTCTTCAAAGATGACCCTACCAAAATCTGCAACCCAAGCAAAGATAAGACCAAGTGGACAACCTTAGAAAGTAAGTAATTTTTCAATCCAAATTTGGTGAAACCACGTTTGTATGTTCATTTCAAATTGTACTTCTATATTTATAGACAAATCTATTTACAAAGAAAGCAATCAGAAACAACACTGAACCAACCAAGCAATACATATGTAGTAATGTGCTTATAACTTGAATAATAGAATTGTATTAGTAAATGGTAGGGATTACTATGTTAATTAGTAAATATCAAGTTCTTATCGAAACTTTGGTTATATTTGGGGTTTTAATCAAGTATTTAATTAGTTTATAGTTAATTATTTAAACCGTGTTTAATTCATTACGTTATTTAATTATTTACTTAATCACTGTTTGTCCATTTAAACCTGCAGAATCTAAAAATGTTAGGTGCCATTTGAATGTCAGTTTTCTGTCACGTTTTGTTTTCAAAATAAAATATCACATAATTACTTAGTTTTTTTCCAGATGATTTGCAAGTATTAATTTCAATTTCTTTCCAGCATCTGATGTAAAAGTGACAAAGATTTCCTTCGTACGGATTATCAACACAACTCTAGTGACAAGTGTTAAAAATATGAGCGTGATTGGCGAACCGAAGATTGTTGATGGATTTAATGGTGGACATGCTGTTTATTTAAAAGCTGGCCAGTGTCTTACTGCCTGGCAATTCTTTCCGGAATGCTTTGATGACAAATCAGACAAATGCCCCCTCGGTTTGACCATCAAGTTCTCGTTGAAACTAGTCTCTGTCAAGGATAAAGCTTATATTTTTAGCACTGGCGAAGACCCTAACTCTGCAGTAGGAATATCCATGTATTACCTTAGAAAGAAATTGTTTTTGACCTTCTCGACAACACGTCGTCAATGGACTGTGTACACGCAAATGAGAAATTCAAAATTATTTTCTGAATTTAAAATCAGCTGGAGTCAAACGTCAGGTTTGACTATGATAGTCGATAATAAAGTGAAGGTTGCTAATAATAAATATAGGAAGCGTTCATCCGTAAAACCTGTTCAACGTCCTCTGAAAATCAACTGTCTTCATGATGATAAATGGGGAGTTTCTTCAACCATAGTAATTGGAAGCATGAAGATATGGCAAGCAGAGATGACGATTTTAAACATTCTTGAAATTGTGACTGGTACGTATTGAATTTTTAAAATAAACATTAAAACTCCTTAAAAAGATACTAGCAAATTAAGTTATATAATAACTCACCACAATTATCATGTTTTATGTTGGGCTGATTATTTAATGTCATTTAAATAGTATAACATATTTATAAACTTGGCTTCGAATATAGTATACAATGCATCGAAATAATAATGAATGGTTTTAAATTTTCATTATAATCTACAGAGTGTCTATTTACACCGGAAAACATTATGATACGAAATAAATATGTGGAAATCATGGTGAAATATAAATGACATATTATGTCTCATACTTCTTGCCTCATTTAATACATCTTTAACCGGATAAATGTCAATGCCGTGTCATAATTATAATCATGAATAATAATTTATGGACATACTATATACGAATTTATGTAATGGACATTTATTCTGGCAATTCATACTTAATTACTAAATGACTGATATTATATAACCATAATAGATTTAGAAGGTTTAGACTTTCATTTTGTTTTTATTTGACCTCATGTGTAAAAAATACAAACTGTATATATAAAATTCGGATAGATTTTAAAAGACTGTAAATCTATTGACCAAAAAGCCGTACTACATTTTAGAATAAGCGAAAAACAAAGATTCAATAAGAACGTTTATCGTATTCTATGGATCATTATATTTTAAAATTATAACAGGTAATAAAAATAGTATTCGTGTTTTTGTAAAATCTCACAATACAGCCTTTCTTTCTTTCCGGTTTTTTTTTTTTTTTTCAAAATGGGGTGTATTATTTAGACAGTCCCTTTTTTCTCATTATTATTAAAAAAAGATTCGGATAGCTTTAGAATAAAATATTGAAATTATGTTTAAATCATATATGCCATTACATAATTATTTAAATTAAGAAAATAGCTTTTTGTTTCAGTTTTTTTCCCCAAAACTGAATATTTTGTTCTGAATCATATATTTTAAATCAATTACTACTCTCCATTAAAAAATGAAACGAACGAATTTTAAAAGTTGAAATGAAAGTAGTTCGAATAATCTAAATCATACCAATTATCAACAACCATCTCATAACTTCTGAAATGTTATACAATATTATATTGTTTTTATTTTATTTTGTTTTTAGAGGAACCTTTCTTGACAGAAAAACCTAAAATTGGTGTTTCTCTTGTTAAATCTAAGACACAATTTTTATGTGAATTTGTTCGAGCTAAAAGAAAAGATATTGGATACTCAGTACAATGGTATATTGATGATGAAATGAAAGACAGCGAACTAATCGACACAGAAGCGTCGATTGTTTATTGGAACAACACTGAAAGCTATGTGTACACGTTTGGCACTAAAGTAAAATTACTTTTTTTTAAATTTTCTCCAAAAACTGTAATAATTTATAATTATAACCTTAACGCAATTTTTATAATAACACTGGGAAACAGTATTTTACTTTATAGAACCCCACACCCTGCTCGTCAATCATGAACCAAGGTTCTTGGGAAACCAGCCAAAAGTTGTTGTTTTTTTTTTTAAATATGGAGTACTTTTTTCACGCACATAGTGAAGCCCAGGTTTCTGAAAGTTGGGCGGTCGACGTAGCCCAGTAGATAAGCAATCGGACTTTGGAACCGTAGTATGCGAATCAAAGTTGTTCCGTCTACGTTGAAATGTCGACTAATAACCTTGGGAAAGGTATGAATCCTCATATTCCCACCAGCTATGGATTAAATAGTGCAACTTATGTGATTAAAAAACTATGTGTGTATAAAAATATTTTATCATAAGTAATTGTTCTCGGCATTAAAATGGCCCGAAAAGGTTTATATGTCATTAAACACAAAACAAACTGAAACCAGTCAGTATGATGTAGAAATCTAGACGATATTCAAAACATTTTTAAAAAGTTGTTGCCCAGTGTTATCAATACTCATAACACAAATTTCATTAATTAATTTCATAAAATATGAGAAGAACTGGAAAAGTAGTTTGAATAATCAAAATAAAATAAATTACCATTTCACATCCAAAGAATTCTAGAATGTAATATCAGAAAAAATCGAAACTCAGATGAGAGAGTTCAAGTTAAGTCAGCGTCGCTCTTTCTTTTACTTTAATATCCGAACACACATACACAAAAATATATGCGTCTATATTTTTTTATCATTTGCAGGTTTTTTGTGAGATTATTCCATGTTTTGTGTTTGATTGTGAAAATACTGTCGGACCTTTCCAGAGAAGTAGCAAATTTATATCGCAGATATTGGTAAATTTCTTTTCTTCTTCATAAAGCCTATATATTATTTATATGGGTTTACCAAGATCCTACGAGTTTATTATCATGTAGAATTGATGTGAATTAAGTAGTTGCAAATGTACTAAATATTAGTATTTTGGCTAATAGTATGTACAGTGTCGAGTACTATTTCAAGGCAATTGAGATAATGAAACCAATATATAAAAATGTCCCACTGTGTGGTCAACGCATTGCTCCCAATTATTTACTTTTAGTGTCCTATCCAGAATTATACAACTATTCTTTCATAAAATATTTTAAAAGTTTATCATATAAAATTTTTATTGTCATCATCTAGCTTTTTCCCCGAATCAGCGACACTGTTATATTGGGTTGATACAGATGCTCGCGGTTGGAGCTTATTGGTATAGGTTTGTGGAAGCAATAAGTGACGAGAGTCACCTGGTTTATTATATTTACTTGGTGAGCACTAACCCAAGTTTGGCACAAGTTTGGCACAAGGCCATTTAACGTGCTCTTACCCGGGCTTTTTACATTCGGTGTTACCCTTCACCTAGATGAGC
>JAUZSX010294178.1:0-13823 GCA_034780655.1 Idiosepius hallami
TGGTGCTCACCAAGTAAATATAATATCCTCATCTAGGTGAAGGGT
This sequence comes from Idiosepius hallami, assembly GCA_034780655.1. Lineage (NCBI taxonomy): Eukaryota > Metazoa > Mollusca > Cephalopoda > Idiosepiidae > Idiosepius > Idiosepius hallami. Next base: position 46 of record JAUZSX010294178.1, read on the forward strand.
AACACCGAATGTAAAAAACCCGGGTAAGAGCATGTAAAAATGGCCTTGTGCCAAACTTGGGTTGCTGCTCACCAAGTAAATATAATATCAACCTTTTAGGTCATTGTAATGCCGAGAACAATTACTTTTGATAAACAGTATTTTTATTTACACATAGCTTTTTTAATAACACAATTTGTACTATTTAATCCATAGCTGGAGGGAAGATGGGGATTTATACTTTTCCCAGGGGTTTTAGCCGACATGTCAACGAAGACAGAACAACTTGGCTTCGAACCCGGGTACTACGGTTCCGAAGTTCGACTGCCAATCCACTGAGCCACGTCGGCCTTTCAGTTAGTCAGACCAGTGTCTATTAATATATAAACTACTTATATATGCAGTTTCAGTGTTGAGACTGGTTATATAAGGACAAAGACCTCACTTAAAATCAATGTTTCTACATCAATAGCAACGCGTGTGTATATGTGTGCGCGTTCATTATAAATGTATATGTGTGTTCGTTTATTATAAATGAGAATATTCGTTGATTATTGAAGCTGAAACTAGACACAAAAGAGCTGCGAGCCTAAAGTTCAATATCAATCTAGATTTTTCATTCTGTGACCTACACTCAGAGTGGAAGAAAGAAAAAGCAAAAAAATGCCAATATTTCCATGAACGCCATACAGTTTCCCCTAAGCGCAGATGTTGCACGTATTCGAGAATTTTTTTAACTAAACAATATTTAATAAAGCTCACATCGAGGGCAGTAAATACTGTCGTGGTAAATAAGAAGCTGAAATGTAATCGGTAAGTTTTGGGAGAAAACTAGCCAAAATTTTAGCCACCAGTTTCTCGATTAAGATTAAAATAGCAAACTAAAGTAACCAAATTTTGCTTTGAGAAATTTAACAAACAATTTCTTATGCCTTTAAACACAATTATCTCCAAAAATGACGCTAACCAATTTTAAAGGCCACTAAAGTGTTTTTTTTGTTTTTTTTTTTGTTTTTTTTTTGTCCGGGTGACAACATTGTTTAAGTCTCTTATCTTAAAATCCAACTGAAAACATAAACAAAAAAAAAACTGTGAAAACAGGTAAACTAGGTAGAGCAATTTAAATGGTTTTCAGTATTGAATTACCTAATAGGAGTCAATATGCTGGTTAAATCAATTAATCAATGGGAAAACAGGATAATGATGTTGCTTCATATAAACCGCTCATAGAGCATTCATGGTGTCTCTTTAGTCTCGTACAAATCAAAAAAGACAACTTGAACACTCACCTTAACTAGATTACTTTATACATGTTAACTACCGATCTTTGGATTTACTTCATTCATATTAGGACTAACAATAATGAGTCTAACATATTTAAAAGATATTAATGAATTACTCTCAGGTGATTGGCGTCCATCCATTCCTTAACTGCATTTCTTCCATTAACTACTTACTGAACGCTCGACACAACCTTCTTGCTACAGCAAGACTCCGACTCTTTCACTCTACTCCTTCATCGTTCTACTCGCTACGCAAAACGTTCAACCAACAGAACTGGAGTCGATTTTTATGTAATACTGAAAAATTAAGTTGTGTTTTTAGTAAAAGATTTAAGGGTCAATAAATTTTGATAAAATTCTAAATATATAAGAGTTGTAGTTGCCGAAAGGTAAGCATCAAGAATGGAACAAACGACCAGGTGAATAGTTTGATAGAGCATTTATACAAAGGAAGTTAGTAAGATACAGCAAAAGTTAGTACAGTGTATTCAACAGTGTCCGGTAATCTCGGAACTTGCCTTCTCCTCGAGGCAACTTAGGAGACGGTTAATATGCCCGCCGGGCGAGTCTATGTTTCAGTGATAGCTAGGGGAGATAGCCCCCACAACAATAAATTTATTTATTTTAAGATACGTGGGTCAATTTTAAGATACGTGGGTCCTTTTGTTGTGTGGGGGTTTTGTCATGATTGGTTTATTGTTGTGTAGTTGTTTTGTCATATGCCTGAGTCAAATAGATTTATATCTGTTCTTTTTATAACATGTTCACGAAATGAAAACGTTTTTTAAAATTTAATATTGTTCGTAATGAATGGTTTAATCAAAACTTATACAAGCGTGTGAATACAATAATCGAGATGAGAAAAGATTCCGATGAATCTTAATATAATCAATTACAAGATTTCCATTTCATTAATAAAGGTTGTTAAGTAGGAAGACATCTCCTCACGCGCTTGGATCATTTGGATCAGTCTTCTTGCTGTTTTATAATTTTCACAATCTCAGATTATTTTGAGACTCTTAGTCTTCACCCTAGGGGGAAACTCTAACCATGGACGGTCGCTACGAGGGAAGGAGAGGTAAGGTTGTTCAGTTTGAATGCTTATTGCATACAATTGATCATACCATGAACAGCCGACCAGATTGGTACAGTGCCTGATATTCCTAAGTAGTCACCCATCTTAGTACTGAACAGGTTCTACGTTGCTTAACTTTGATGCTCTAGTGGAAACCGAATTGGTGTCTCCGACATGACTTGACCGTACGTAATAAAGGTCATAAATATGTTCTACCGACCCCTGAAATATTTGCGACATCCCCTAGAATATTTCACTGACGAAGAAGAATTTTCTACGACTTTCGCTTGTTTTTATGTCGATGTTTTCTCGTCTATTCAGTCAACCTTGTAGCACTTGTATTTACCGACTTTGTAGTAGGAGCTGCAGCATTAACGGTTATAGTAACCTAGTAGACCAGTTATATTCATAATATATTAGATAGAATTTACTATTCCTACTACTGTTAGCGCCATCGTCATTGTTGTCATTAAGCTAATTCGCAAACAACATCTGTTGTTTTAATGGCTTGTTATTTATAGTAACAAGCATAGTAAACCTCTTATACAGAGGTACAGGCCTGGATATGTGTCTTGTTTGTTCGTTTCCGTATAATCGATTATTCCAATAGTACATAAAAATGTACTATTGAAATAATCGATTTCTCAAATCTTACCTTAGGATTTTTTTCTAAATACTAAATTTTATTTATTTATTTATTTTAAGAAATTTTCTTTATTTAAATTTTAGTCCTTTTTTTAAAGGACTAAAATTTAAATACACTTTTTAGTAATTTAAAGTGCAAGTTACCTTTTAGGGTCTGGGCGTTATGCTCAGGGCTAAGCTTACGGCCCTGCAGACCCTGCAATTGCGTGAGGCCGTAAGCTCCATAGGGACCGCAAGGCTTTTTGGCTTCACAGATCTTTTGTGATACAAAAATTACCAAAATAATTAGTTATTAGGATTAACAAGAAAATCATTATCACACTAATTTGTTGAAATATAAATCTATCAATCAATCTTTCTGTCTGTCTGTCTCTCACTCTCTCTGTCTCTCTGTCTCTCTCTCTCTCTCTGTCTTTCCTTCACTCTCTCTCTCTTTCTATATATATACATATATATAAATATATATCTGCATATGCATGTATAAAGTGTTTGAGCGAAGACTCACGTATGTTAGTTGCCTTTTAGGGAAAAGAGGATGCAAAGCGTATTCTGCGTCGGGCTAAAAGCACGCCACTGGTTAAGCTGCTTTCTTGGGCCAGTCGTTAGACGGGTTTTTTTTTTTTTTTTGGGGGGGGTCACACAAGGGGATCAGCAGGTTGCAACCCCAGTTGGGGTTTTGCGTGTCACTGATGAGATCCAATAATATCGAAACTGCTGCCCATCAATGTATTAAAAGTTATGCAGTATCTAGCGTTGAATCATAACATTATAATTTGATTTAAATGCATATACATATATTGTTAGCAAGCGAAGGTGGAGCTTTAGTAAAAGCTCGGGCTCTGAAATTGTAGAACACGAGTTCAAATCGCTGTCAAAAAACATTGCATTTACCTTTAACTGCCTCGGGCAGATGAGGCTCGTTAACTCAGGAGAGTAACTCATCTAGGTGAAGGGCAATACTAAATTTAAAAAATTGAGCAATTAAAAATGGCCTTGTGCCTAACTTGGGTTTGTGCTCGACCAAGTAAATATCTTGTTAGCTATACCAAAGATTTTTTTTGCACGGGCAACGCCGAGCTATTCTGCTAGTCTACAATATAAACAATTATAATAATCAAACGTAGACCGGCTTGCAGCGATCGTTCATCCATTGTCATAATGTGTCTGAGTAGGGTATTGACATTCACTCCTCCTAACAAAATGACCTTTTCAATATTTGTCTCGTTAAAATGAGTTTGTCTAAAACTCCCATCACTTGTTATTCTAATCATTTGATGATGACTTTATACAAATTCTATGGAAGCTATGCGTGCCCTTTCACAGAAAGAATCTTGCTCAAAGAAAACTCTCGTAAATTAAAGGTATTATTGCAAAATAATGAACTGGTATATTTTACAGATATTGTAAAGAATAATTATTTTTAAAACAACCTAAAAATGAATTAATACTCGACCTATTTAAACAAGACAATAGATTAAATCTAGGTCATTATTAGCAGCCATTTTTCAAAATTGTTCTTCATCTCGAATTTGTGGATGACGTTTTTTTTTAATTTAATTGAATTTAATTCAGTCTTTATTTTTGTGTAAGTCAAACTTTTTAGTTTCTGCTTGTTTCATTATAAACACAACAAGAATTATTGCAATACTTGGATCATGATTTTGATGATAAAATTATCAATCCTATTAGCTAATGTATATTGTATGCATATAATATTTCATTGTTTTCTTTATTTTCAGGTGAGTACTGTTGAATCAAATATGTAGACAATGGTTCAGGTAAACGAAATCCTTTTTTTATTTGGTGATCAAGTTTTTCCTGGCAATTATTTAGATACCTATTTTTAATACTTATATCTACAAATGTATGCACTCTATCTGCTACAAAAACACAGCTTTATTCCTACAGCCAATAGTGTCTCTATTAAAAAGCAGTTTAAAACCACAAGACAAATTTCGTTGCCCGGTTTCAGTGGCGCTTTTTTATAAGTAGATAATGTGTTTCAGACTATATACGCGGTTTGTTTTGTTATTTCTATAAATAGATTTATTTATCAATGCTTTTAGACAATATGATTTTTTATGTAGGTTTCGTTATATATGAATTGATGAAATCATCTACCTGGGTTTAACCATTTGAATCATCACAAGAATTGCTTAATACAGAGGGTCTGGAACAAATGATAAAGAAATTTTGCAATAGAAGAAACATATGTTCCGTGATTGAAGTAAGAAATTATTGAAGAATTTTTAAAGGTATATATACAGGAGAATGAAAATGATACATGATAATTTGCAAGAGATGATAGAAAAAAGCAACATGTCTTATTCATATTTTCGAGGGTTTAGACTTAAGTAGAATTTTCGGTTTAAACTTTTACTTAAAATTTGTTAAACTAGAATTTGAAATTTGATTTTTTTTATATTTGTTTTAACCAATCATTTTAGGGAATAGCAGTCGCTAAATGATGAAAAGATAAAAGACAATGATGATTATGACGATGGCTGGACTGAGGAGCAAAATTAAACAATTAAAAGATATAAGCCAATTTTAAAATTTTAAATTTTTACCGTCTAGATTTTATTTTATTTTTGTTTTGTTTTGTTGGTTTTTTTTAATGTTTTTGTGTGTATTTTGTTTTGTTGTCTTTTTTTTTGGGGGGGGGATGTCTTTATAAATCTAGGGGTTGTTTTTTTTTGTTTTATGTTAATAATTTAAAATTTTTCAACGAACTTGTAAATTTGGGGCGGAAAGAAGTTCAATATTAATTCTAAAACAGTGGTTCCCAGCCTTTTTTTTTAATGGCGGCAGGCACACAACAAAGCTCTTAACATTTTCTCAACAAACCTAACACAAACAAACAAAACGTATCCAAATATGTAAATTGATACTCTAGACCAGACACATTGTGTATTAAACCCCGGGCAGCAGTTAAACATATTTACAATATAAAATGCTCTATAAAGCATTCTACTTTGCAATAAAGCAAATATACTATGGTTTTTCCACCCACCCTGAAAGTGAGGATGGTTTCTTACGAATATATAAATACATATGTATATCAACAAATCCCGAATTTCTTTACTTCCAATATTTGGTACATATAAAAAATTGTTGACATAAAATAGATTTTTATGTTGATATATATGGACATAGTGTAAATCTTGTAATATGGATGCTTACTAATATTTATTTTTACCGAAGTGTTCAACAATTTTAAACAAAAAGCTTACTATAAATTCTACTTCTTTTTTGGGCATAGAAGAATCCTCATTACGTAAGTAAGTTTTATGGGTTACAAAACTGAATTTACGATTTGAAATTTGTTTCTTTCCGCCAATAAAAACTTGTCTCTTCTAACTATTTGCAGTTTCATTATCCCATGACCCATGATGTGACATGTCAAAAGACCGTGGCTGTGAACTACTAATGAATTAGAAAATTATGACCATTTTTTTTTTTTTTTTTTTTTTTTGCTTTAGCAATTCATTTTTAAAAAATCAGTTAACCTAAAATTTTAGTGTTTAATAAAGAAAAATAATAATAAAATTATTTTTATTATTACTTTTAAATAATAAATAAAAAGAAACCAAAAAATCCAGCCTCGTATTTATTCCTAGTTTTGGTCATAATTTTCTTTAGACTTTACAAAAAAAAACTCTTGTTTTCCCCATTTTTTTTTATTTTCATTTATTTTTTTTGTCTTGGAGAGTGTAAGGTTTTTGTTTGTTTTGTGTGAGCGTGTGTGCACTTGCGCGTGCGTGCGTATGTGTGTGTACGTGTGTGTTTCAATTTGTTATATATTTTGGTGGGATGTTTTTTTTGCGGGTGTTTTTTTTTGTTTTGTTTTTTTAATTAATGTCTGTGTTTTTTTCGTTTTTTTTTTGTTTTTTATTTTTATTTTTTTTTTTTACATTTTTTTGTAGAGCATTTTTTTTTTTTTTTTGCTTTGGTGTTTGTTTGTTTTTTTACTTTTATTTTTTTTTAATTGTTGTACGTCAAATGTCGTTCAAGTCAATGTATACAAGTACGTACTTGTGTAAATATTTTCATAGAACTATTTTTTTTAACTATGGTAAGGTATTTTAGCAAATTAGAAATGCGTGTAGAAAATTTATAAAATTTATGAATACACTCAATTAATAAGAAAAATAATTTAACTAAATAGCTTAAAAGGTATCTAATTGATACATTGAATATTTTTTGTCGTCCTTTTATAATACAGAACATTTAACGCCACTCAAACTTAATTAACAATAAATATTCTGAAACTAATTTACTTGTTTTCTTTAAACAATAAAGAACATGGTGACGAAAAGGAGAAGTACTGCTTCTGTGTCATTTTAATAACATATTTGGTTTGTTTGAACCGATGCGAAAAAATTGGTATTAATTAAAACTCTTCTAGTCTATTTCGAAATTTGATTCTTTAAATTTGAAGTTCATTCTTTTTCAGGAATAGGATTTTTATTTCAAAACCTGATTCATTTTTAAAATTATTATTTTAGAGGAAAATTTTGTTATATTTTTTAACATCAGTGTGAGTTGGAGATTTTTTATATTAAGGCTGGTGTTTTTCTTTGGTATTTTTATCGCCGTCTGGTTATATGTCACTCTGCCGATTTTATATTCGCTGACCCATTATTATTCATGTGACGTGTGATAGTCTTTATAAACTTATCTCAAGTATTTAAAACTCCGTCTTGCAACCCCTGTCCTACACTTTTCTTATTCAAAATTTACTAAATTTTGTTTAAAAAATATCTTCCAATACTTTTTTGATATGAAATTTCAGTTGTATTTAAAGGTTTTCATGATGTTTTAAATCACTATAATTCTATAAAAACATCTGTATATCTATAAAAGTGAGAATATATATATGAGGGTAGGTGTACATAAGAGTGTGCGAAGACATCAGTCTCTACCAAACTCCTAGGCTCATTTTTGGTCTACAGACTTTTAATTTGATACATAGGGTATTCGGATTGGGGGAGGGGAAGCTTTTTAATCGGTTTATACCAGGAAATTTAGCCGATAAGGGATCGAAGTTGAATATTTGGACTGTTGTCGTCTGTACGAAACTATTCTGCTGTCTAGAATTACCAAATTTATTAACGCTATTATTTTTTTTAATCCCTCATTTAACTTAGAAACTCTCGGAATATAAATTCCAATTTATACATTTTTATCTACTCAATTTCATTGGCAGCATATGATAAAAGATACATTTGATATCTACTTGGTCGAGCACAAACCCAAGTTACGCATAAGGCCATTTTTACGTGCACTGTATACCTGGGCTTTTTGCATTCAGTGTTGCCCTTCACCTAGATAGGTTGCTCTCCCTGATAGAAAGTGGATATGATATGATAGATGATAAAAGAGTTTGTTAAATCTTTGGAATAAATTTCTTTAAAATTAGCTATTTAAAAAAAAAACAAGAAAATAATACGTAAACTTCAATTTTTAAATATAGAAAAAGACAAAAAGAAATAAACAAAATTGAAGGTAAAAACCCCAAACCAAAGTGTCTTTTTCAAAAAGAAAGAAACAGAGGAGAAGAATACCAAATGGTCTTTGCTGATCAGTAAAATTTATGAACCGATTTAAATCTGTTAAGACTTACCTCTTTATCAATTACTAACGCTAAATAAATCTACCAAATTATTTCTAAATTTTTAGGTTAATTTTTGTACGAAACAACGGTTGACAATGTATTTATATATAATGGAAATTATACGGGGAAAGCCAAAAGTAGATATACAGTTATTACTTTTTTCTTATATAAACCTTTACTATGTGCTTTATAAATATATATATTTTTTTTTTTTGCTTTACTGGCTGCTTGTAAATTTGGGACAACTAAGTGATTAAACAGTTTCCGTTTAAGATTATTTCAGATTTCTTGAAATTTCAAAATAAACTTACTTTTGGACTTTACTTTTCATAACTGTATACCTACTTTTAGCCCACCCCGTGTAACTTAACTGTATTCTGACATAATAAGCTTTATAGACATTCTGGGAGTTCTCTCTAAGCCTGTTTCGTTCTAATATGAACTCATCAGTAGTATACACACGAATTGATGCATATTAGTTCACTTTAAAGTTGGTTTATTCTTATTTTTATGTTATTATCCACTTTGGAGTTGATTACTTACAAATAAATATTGAAATGGTTTAGAAATCTATGATTCGAGTGGGAGCTCTGTCTCTTCCTCATATATCTCTCTTCTGTCTTTCCTTTCTCTTCTTTTCCTTTTTACTTTCTCCTCTTCTTTCCTCTTTCCTTCTCTCCTTATCCCTGTCTCTCTCTCTCTTTCTCTCTCTCTCTCTCATTCCCTGATTATTTTTTTCTTTATTATTATAATTATTATTATTATTATAATTATTCATGGTCATTGTAATGTTGTTTTTGCCATGCTTTCATTTTCCAGTCAATTTCTTCACCTGTTTTGTTCAATGTCTTTTGTTTTCAAGCTCAAGTTCTGTTATCAGTAATAATAATATCGTTATCATTATTATCATGAGTCCTCACGCAGGTCACACTCAGTTCTTGTACGCTGTTGGTTACCAATTTATTTACACTAGATTAACAGTAAGTCTCTTCTTGAAGCTTCAATGGGTTCTGATCCATTCTGATCAAGGACTGTATGGTGCTGCATCTCCTCGGGTTCTTACCCCAATGCACCCAGTCTTCCCACCCCACCTTTAGCATAACCTGACTCCACAAATACCTAGCGGTGCTTCTAGAAAGGCAAGTGACCTTAAGTCTTGTTAAGAACTCAGGCATCCTTACACCTCTCGCAGTCGTTGACTGTAGACGGAAAAATAAATAATGATACTCAATATAGAGTAACTTTAATAATGTTTGTAACTCGCACAATGCAAACAATTCGCCTTCTTGGGTTAAATAAAGCTTACCCTTAGTCACACCACGAATACAGTGGAGATTAACATCAAGACCCCATATTTAACATGAATCTTCTTGAAATTGAAAAGTGAGACCCGAAGAATGCCGAAGGTCACATCAGCCTGAATGTTGTTTAACAATGAAGATGGGGATATACGGCTTAATAATCTAAAAATATTAATTGTCTTTTGCAATTGTAAATATGCAAGTTCAGAGCCAAGTTACATTGATTCTAGGACTAAAATATTGTCTAAATCTTCAAGTACTCAAATTCAGAATGGAAGTAACTCTACATCTCTGCATGCCTGATTCTACACTTAAACTCTTTTCAAAACTAAACTAAAATAAAACCCCTTCTTATTTCACCTCATCCAGTCTCAGTTTATCCCCATGTTACACCCTTATTACTTTTTTCTTCAAGTCTCTTTCAACTACAATTCGCCTTAGAACTCTGGTTGCAGTAAACAGACAATATATAACATTCATCTTTGGGTTAAGTATTAATATGAATTAAATAATTATTTAGTAAGAGGTGACCACAATATTCAATTGCCATAGACGGTCTGCCCCCATTCATATTGGTACATGTCGTCTTCTCTCTTAACTCTTCGATAGAGTGAAGGCAACAAAATGCCACTCACTGTGGATATTGTTTTGAATGGATGTGGCTGCGCATGGGTCATGTACATAGATGGTGACTGAGATTGCATGCTGGAAAGTTCGTATGTTTAGGCAATGTATGTAGAGGTTATACTGTATAAAAAAATTGAGAACCCCAACCGAATATTGTATTGAAAACTATCGTCTACCTTCATTTGTTGCTTGACTAATTAATGAGTGCAATGGGTTCATTGTTAGAGTTTTATCGAAATAAACTCAATCTAAAATGCGCTTTTATTCTTCTGCAGTTAATGTTGTGAAGCCAATTTCAAGTCATAGCATATAAGAAAATGATTAGCGAACCATTCATTATTTAATCATTCAAATCCAACAGAGCGAGAATATTTCTCTTTTTACACTTCGTTTTGGTTGGTCGGTCAAAACAAACCTCTATTTACTCATGCAACAGGTAGGTTTTCTATTAGTACTTAACGAAACGAACTCAAACTGAATCCACACACAACGCCAAAGCACAGTCAAATCACTTTGAGTACACCGGTTTCCAACAGAACACCGAGGTTGAATAACGTTGAACAGTGCCATGCTTAAATACACAGTGGCCCCAACGCAGAATGCGCCTTGTGGGCCTTTTATCCTAAAAAGGGCAACTTGCACCCCTCAATGTACTTAAGGGTTCGATCACACATATACAATTATACATAAAGAGAGAGCAACGACGGTTGAATATTGGTAAAAGCTCGGGTTCTGGAATCGTAGTACGCGAGTTCAAATCCCAGTCAAAACCATAACTTTCACTTTAGCAGCCTCGGGCAGATGGGGCTCGTTAACTCTGGAAAGCAGTTCATCTAGGTGAAGGGTAACACTGAATGTAAAAAGCCCGGGTAAGAGCACGTAAAACGGCCTTGTGCCAAACTTGGCTTGGTGCTCACGAAGTAAATATAATCTATAAAGATAGTCAGACAGACAGATGAATCGATAGATGTATATTTCAATATAAGTGAAATAATAATTTTTTACTTAATCCTGATTATTAATTATTTTGGTAATTTTTTGCATTACAGAAAATCTATAAAGTCAAGGACCCTTGAGAGTTGCAGTCTCCACGCAAATCCCAGTCAAAACCATTGCATTTACCCTTGATAGGGCTCCTTAACATGGGAGGGTAACTCATCTCGGTGAAGAGCATGACTGAATACAAAAGCCAAAGAGTATAATGAGCTCTGAAAAATGGTCTTTTGCCTTACTTGGGTTTGTGCTCAACCAAGTAGATATAAACATAATAATAGAGTTGGATTTTCAAATCCTCCCGGTATTAAATAACCAAAACCAATGCACGTAACAATTTTAGAAAAGTCTCTCTCTGTGTGTGTATGTGTGTGTGTGTGTGTGTGTGTGTGTGTGTGTGTGTGTGCGCGCGTGTGTGTGTGTGTGTGTGTGTGTGTGTGTGTGTGTGTGTGTGTGAATAAAAGACAAACAGATAGGCCTGTAGGTAGATAGACAGGTCGATTAACCGCTTGTAAATATAATAAAAAAGAAATAAAGATCACTTGGATTATTCTAAAATCATAAAGTCAATTCCTCATTACTGAAGTCTGTTTATTTTTCTCCATTAACTTTCTGTCTGCCGACATAAATTGGCTCTAAAAATACATTTTTTTTTTTGCGTTGATAAAAAAAATGCATTTTTTTTCATGTTGTGCTGGACGAGCTTGGGGGAAGGAAAAAGACAAAACCTCCAACGATTGATAATTACTGTGCTGGTCGGGTTTGGGGGAAAGAAAGGGACAAAAATCCAACCATTGATAATTACTATTTGAGACAATCCAAAAATACTGTCTAATTTGTTCGGGTAATGGTTTGTTTTTTGTCCTTTTTATTCATAGTATTTATCTATTTTTTTCATTTTTTAGATATTCATAAGAAAATTAACGGATTCCACTCCTCAATCCCCTCTAGCTATGGGCGAACAATTAGATGTTATTGTTAAGAAAAAAAAGACCTCTTATAGCAATGATACCAAAAATAAAGGCGTACAGAGCTCTCGGTCAATCGGAAAATACCCAGGAGCCCGGCATAACAAAGGGGTCCACCTTGTTGCAAATAAATTTATCAAGGACGTCCACTCTCAATACAAATATTTCGCTTTGCACATAGTATGTGTTTAATGGCCTTAACTGACTACCCGACATAGTTAAGCCAATATGCACAATTCACAAACTGCACAGAAGGGCCGGTACTGCAAAGGGACCCATCTGTCTGCCTATAAAATTATCAACAATGCCCTTGTTATTCATTCTTAATATGTGTATTCCGCTTTGCCTGCATATCATAATGTTTATCTAATGGCCTTAGATAACTACTGGACATAAAGCTAATATGCACAGATCACCTGCTGCACATCATAATGTGTGTCAACTGGCCTTCACCAACTACTGGACATAGTTAATCCAATATGCACAGATCACCTGCTGCACATCATAATGTGCATCTAATGTCTGTAGCTGATTACCAAACATAGTAAACCTAATATGCACAGATCACCTGATGCACAGAGGGCCCAGCACTGCAATGGGGCTCGCCAAGCTGCCAATAAAATTATCAACAATGTCCTTGTTATTCACTCTAAATACAAGCATTCCGCTTTGCCTGCACATCATAAAGTATGTCTAATAAATGTACCTGACTACTGGGCATAGTTAAGCTAATATGCACAGATCACCTGCTGCACATCATAATGCGTGTCTAATGGCCGTACCTGACTACTGGACATAGTTAAGCCGTATTGCCAAAACGCCCATGAACAAAATACTATTTTCCTTAGCGCAGATGTTGTACATTTGTAAGCATTTAATAAAAAACAACGGAAGCTTTGATAATACAATCACTTGTGGCAATGAATATTGACGCAGTGAATAAAAGCCTGAATATTAATTTGTCTGGTTTTCTGAAACAATCTTATCAAGAGTTTCAGCATCAAATTTCCTGGATTAAAATTAAGAAAAAGAAATTAACCAAACTAAATTTCTTGCTGGGAAAATTTCCTACGTTTTTTCTTTTCTTTTCAAAATGCTACGTCCAGCGAAGTTGAAGCATTGGTAAAAGCTCGAGCTCTGGAATCGTAGTACGTGAGTTCAAATCCCAGCAAATCCATTGCATTCACCCTTAGCTGACTCGGGCAGATGGGGCTCGTTAACTCGGGAGAGCAGCTCATCTAGGTGAAGGGTAACACCGAATGTAAAAAATCCCGGGTAAGAGCACGTAAA
>JAUZSX010294189.1:0-12500 GCA_034780655.1 Idiosepius hallami
TATTGAGAGAGAGGGGAGGAGCTAGAGAAGGAGAAAGAGATAGAGAGACATGTATGTGTGTGCATATAAAAAAACGATATATTATGATTTTATTTGGCACAAAATAATTAATAACAAAGAAGCATAAAAGATAAAGAAAATAAAAAATAATTAAAAAAAAATTATTAATTGAACTAAAAACTCCCAAATTTTGGAATAAAATTAAAAAATTAAAATACAAAACTCTTGGCAAGTTCAATAGGAAGCCCGAAGAAATGTTTTGATTGGTCGACAGGGACCCATTTCTTTTTTTTTTTTTCTTTTGTTTCATTCGTCCATTACTTCATTCAAATTAAATTCGAACATTCAATAAAGTTGCGTCAATCAAATAGAGACGCCATTTTCTTCCTTCATTTTTTTTTTCTTTTTAATTTTAAAAATTTACGTGACCAAAATAAAGTGCAATAAACTTTTAATCAAATTGAAATAATTTAGTTCTCTCATCAAAATAAGACTTTGATATTTTAGTGAGGCTAAATTGACATAAATGACGTCTTCATTGTGTTTTATTTTTAATTTTTTTTCTTTTAACAAAAATGCTTGGAAACACCGTTTTAAATTTAGCCTTGTTATAAACAGTTACTGTGCTGAATAGTCAGGGGTGATCTCTCGAGATCCTAGGGATGAGGCTTGGTTAGATATACATCTATTATTCATAAAGTGTTCCTCATCTTTATCATTTTTTCCTTCACAATCCATGAGGTGATAATTTATATATCTATATTTTCACTGTTGACCTCATCTTTATTATTGCTACCCTCTCAATCCTTTAGATGAGGCTTGATAATTATTTTATATCTGTTTTTCGACTACTGATCTCATCTTTATGATTGCTACCTTCACAATCCCTTAGATGAGGCTTGATGATTAAAATATCTGTTTGTTTGTTTTTTTTACTGTTGACATCATCATTATGATTGCATCTATTTATACATCTATATTTTCACTGTTGACCTCATCATTATGATTGCTAACTTCATAATCTTTCAGATTAAGCTTGATAATTAATGCATCATTTTTTGGACTTTTTCCTCGTGTTTATCATTTTTATTTTCACAAACATTCAGATCAGGCTGGATAAATTATACATCTATTTTTTATTATTGACCTTAACTTTATGATTGTTAAATTCACCATCCTTTAGATAAGACCTGATAATTTATACATCATTTTTTGGACTGTTCTCCCCATCTTCATGATTGTTACCTTCACAATCCCTTAGATGAGGCGTGATGATTAAAATATCTGTTTGTTTGTTTTTTTTACTGTTGACCTCATCATTATGATTGCATCTATTTATACATCTATATTTTCATTGTTGACCTCATCATTATGATTCCTAACTTCATAATCTTTCAGATTAAGCTTGATAATTTATGCATCATTTTTTGGACTTTTTCCTTATGCTTATCATTTTTATTTTCACAAATATTCAGATCAGGCTGGATAAATTATACATCTATTTTTTATTGTTGACCTCATCTTTATGATTGTTAAATTCACCATCCTTCAGATAAGACTTGATAATTTATACATCATTTTTTGGACTGTTCTCCCCATCTTCATGATTGTTACTTTCAAATTCCTTCAGATGAAGCTTGATAATTCATTCATCTTTTTTTTATCTTGACCTCATCTTTATGATTGTTACCTTCACAATCCTCTAGATGAGACTGGATAATTTATAGATATATTTTTTAACTTTTTTCCTCATCTTTATGATTGTTACCTTCACAATCGTTCAGATGAAGCTTGGTAATTTATACATCTGTTTTATGACTCTTGACCTCATCTTTATTATTGTTACCTTCACAATCCTTCAGATGAAGCTTGGTAATTTATACATCTGTTTTATGACTGTTGACCTCATCTTTATGATTGTTACCTTCACAATCCTTCAGATGAGGCTTGATAATTTATATATCTATTTTTAGACTTTTCTCCTCGTGTTTATGAGTTTTATCATCACAATTATTCAGATCAGGCTTGATAAATTATGCATCTATTTTTTTTACTGTTGACCTCATTTTTATGTTTAATATCTTCACAATCTTCCATTTATCAATTTATACATATTTTTTTAAACTTTTTTACTCATCTTTATGATTGTTACTTTTCCAATCCTTCAGATGAGACCTGATAATTTATACATCAAATTTTTGTACTCCGGACCACATTTTTATGATTGCTACATTCACAATACTTCAGATGAGGCTTGATAATTTATACATAGTTTTTGGACTTTTCTCTTCATATTTATGAAGAGATAAAATGCATTAGGAGAGAACTAAGATCCCTTAAGAAAAGGTTTAAAACTGCTAACCCAGATGAACGTTCAGGCCTTTCGGAACTACGCGACATCTTATTCCTTTTAAGTGTACATTTACATTCCCTCTCGAAATGGGGGTACAAGGCAATAGCTTGCACGCCGCGATAAAACAAAAGCAGTTTTTATGATAATTATTCTCTCTTTCTTCGAAACCGATCTTTCGTGAATGGGATTATCCCATTGTCTCATCACCCCTACTAAGAAACATCAAATAGTCCTGTCCATGGTTCTCTATAAAAAATAAAACAGTGGCGAGTAGTAGTTTCTTTCCTATTCCAGGCATGGGCCGTATTTTGAAGGAGATACGGTCGGGCCACCCACTGAAGGGGTATGTTGAATTAAAGGCCTGAAACCCTTTGTGACGTGGGCTTTCAACACTGATGACATGCCTGGAGTTTTTTTTGCACCTAGAGGTGTATAGAAAATCAATAAAAAAAAATCAATTGTCTGATTTTATTATCCAAAATTTGAAGAGATTCGGCACACACGTAACTTAGTTGTGCATTTCGATATGGTCCTTGATCAACCTCTCAATGTTAAATCTGTGTCTCTGATCTACTTATTTAGTTTCACGATGGTTGTGTTGGATACACTTTTTATTTCCAAACTCCCACAGAAAGTTGTTGTTCGTAGTGAAGTCATCTGAACATTGTGACTTAGGCATATTGAGTGAACAGCGCTCCATTTATTGCTGTGATATCATCTTACTCAGTCACTTTGCACAGGAATGTTCCATTGAGGTGTGGTCCATTTTGCATTAAAAAAAAGTCTTATCAGTTTTCTTTAATAAAACTGACATCTTAAATCTTGTGTATTTGGTGTAAGACTTGTTATAGACATACACATTCATCAGACAACCTTGACATAAATTTAGAATTGTGTTCTTAAATGAATACACAAAATACTTTTGTTTTTTTGTTGCAAATGAATTTATAGCATTTGCTTTTTTTCTCCACTATTTATGGCACTTTGTGCTTGCATTATACCAACTGCAATCTTTAGAAATGTTCAACTGGCTTGTGAACATACATGGTAAAAAAAAAAAAAATAGAATCCATAAAATTTTTTTTTCATGTACACTAAAATTTCTGTCTGTGTAATCTTGGATCTTTATGCATAATAGTACCAGTAATCTTGAATCCTTTGCACAAATCTTATGGTCTGTCCAGGATATGTTCCAAATAACAGACTATAAACCATTGAGCAAAATTGTCCATCACTCTCATGCACTTCTCTCTGGGAATTTCACTGATTTTTGCAATAATTGCAACCTTGGGCTTACTAATTGTTTGAGGATTGTTCTAATATACATGGATAAAAATCAGGAGGGTTCAAATAGAGTGAATGAGGTGCCCATTTGACGTCACACACCCTGCTAATCAGCCTTTCCTGAAATTGCTTTCTCAGCTAGTCAAGAGTGTGATTTGATGTGTCAGGGGTCGCCCTATCTTGCTGGAACCACTGATCAATTTGATCAGGCCGGCTGCAATGTCAGTGATGAATTTTAGTAAAAGAATGTGGATTGTTTTTGTGTTTTTTAGTGGTAGGGTCATTCTGTATGTATTTTTTTTTCACTTCAAGTTACTGGCAATCAAATGAAATTAAGGCATCTATATTATCCTTTTTCCATCTTTTATAATTACTTATCTTTTTTTTTTGTTTAGAAAGTATAATAGTCTAGTTACCTAGATATCACTCTTATTTCTTCTCTTCTAATAGATATACTAAATTTACTCTCTTGAAATTTACAAATCTATGTCCTCTAAAGTACTTAATTCTCAAAAAAAGTCTACTTGAAACAGATAAAATTTAATGTATCTGATTATAATAATATGGAAATATATATTGAATCATACTCCCCCCAAACCATTGTATACTGCTATTCTTAGTAGTGTCTCTGGATATGCTCTATTACAATAAAAATATTAAAAATCTGTATTCATCTGTTATCAAGAATTAAAATCGAAAGTAATTCACAGAAACCCTCCAAATATTTTATTTTGACTGGTTATGCTCACTGTTTATATATGACCACTTATTTAGCTTAAACAAAACCCAATTTTGTACCAGGAGTTGAAAATGCCATTAAACCCAAATAACCTTTATGTTATGCCACATTCTATCATGTTAACCTTTTACTGCAACTAAATAACTAAAGTTATATTTGTCATGGCAGCCATTTTCTATTCCAATTGCCCCCATCAAATTGTTCCTTGATCATTTGTGCCAGTTCTTTTCAATTTATACAATTAAAGTTGATGATTATGAGTTTCCACATGTTGAGATTTCAAATCTTGGTTTTGTCACTGTTGTGAATGTGGGAGGGGGGTTAAAGTTATTAACAGACAAAAAATGAGTTGAACAAAAAGACAGAAAGAAGAAATTTAAAGACAGAGTTACCTTTATTTAAAGTTTCCAGCCAGACACTGTTTGAATTTCTTAGGAAAGAAAGAGCAACAGTACTCAATCATTTTGAGGTCCAAATTGGTTGCATATAGTGAAATATCCCTCAACTTTCTCTAAGGAAAAATAATCACATTCTCTTAAGAAAACAGAAAAATTCTCTCCAAACAACTCTTAAAGTTCTCCGAGAGTTTGCAAAGAAAACTGATATTTTTTTTCCTTGGAAAACCTGGTTTCATATAATGAATGTTCAATTCTCTGGCCAATTCATCTGCATCTCAACTGATATCAGCAGAGAATTTTCCTTAATAACAAAAAGGCCACATACTGATTCAATGTAATCCAATCTTGGCCTTTACTTTTTTCAATCCCTTAAATTCTTATAAAATAATTGTACTGCCATCCCTATGTCTATGCCTAAGACTCCAAAAATTTTCAATAATAATAGCATTAACTGCACCATTTCAAACAATATAAATTATCCTTTAGAGTTAATATGATCATTAATTAATAAATTTACCTCTCAATTATTCCAAAATGATTATACTCAATAAATTAGCTCTTCACTCTATCAATTTATTTTAACTCATTTAAACCTAATTAATTAGTTACTCAAGCAACCCAATACAACTATGTCGACCCAAGAAATAATCTGAATTCCACCAAACTAAACAAATATTATCAGAAACTCTTCTAATTTAATTATCTATTTAGCATAAAGCAATCCACATGGTTGATATGCAATAAACCCCAAACCAAAAATATACAGTGAATGGATACAAAATTGACTTGTTGTTACAAAAGAGTCAAACAAGAAAAAAATATAAACTTTTTAAATATCAAAATTTCTTTGTATTTAATCTAACTTGAACTATTTCTTGATACAGATTTCTATTGACTTATAAGGATATTGTTTGTATTGTATCTCACCAAACATTTTAATTGTAGCTATTATTTTATTTTTTTTTTTTTTTCCCATTAGCATGGCCCTTTGCGCCTGTTTTGTATGGATTTGCTTATGACTTACTTATATTCTTTAATTTTTGCCATACATCCTGCTTTGATTTTTGTTTTTAATTAAAAAAAAGTTATCATTGGGAAAAAAATTCGAACACGAGTCTGGTCTATCTTTTTTTTTTTTTTTTTTCTAACTGCTATGAAAACAAACATTTGTGAAGCTCTTGTCAAATGGTTAGAATTGATAGATCCCTTGGAATATTTCTTTTCCCATAAAGATTTGCAGTTTGGTCTTATTAGAACTGTAAAAAAATATATAAAAAAAATTCCATTTGCATTCATAATTGGACTAATACCTTTGAGAAAGGTATGAATACCTACTTTTTCTCCAGCTATGGGTTAAATAGCAAACATTGTCATTTAAAAAAAAGACTGTGTATACATAAAAATGATTGTTCTTGGCATTAAATGACCTAAAAAAAAAGGGTTGATAGGCCATTAAACACTAACAAAATCATATGAAAACATTGTTAAATTTCACAAACTTTATCTATGGTCTTTTGAAATTGGCAAGAATCTTTTAAGAATTTTAAGGAAAAGCATTTCTTTGATTCTACTTTGTCGCATCTGACAAAATCTCTTATTCACAGTCATACAACTGTTTCCTAGAAAACAGGTTGTTGCGAAATTCAAGAAATTGATTTTTAGTATCTGCAACCTTGTACAGAATGTTTGTTTTGTTTTGTTTTGTGTGTGTGTATGTTCTTTTTATATTCAAGCCAGAATCAGAAGACTGGCTTAAACACATTTTTACAAAGGTTTTTCTCCTTGGGATTTTGGTTTAAAGTTGAAGTATCTTTTAATTAGAATCAAATTTGGAATTATTGATTCTTTTCCTTTTACAAATCACTTGACTTAAAATCCCGATCTTTTTTTTTTTATGCTCAGTGTTGCTGTTTGCATATTTCCAAATGAATCCACATATCTTTATCAATCCCTTTTCAACTTGTAAGGGATTCAAATATTCAATGTACATTAAATGGGAACTTGTTCATGAACTGGTGGACTTTTTACTTGTCAATTTCAACAAGTACCATTGACAGCTTGATCAGTGCTGAACTAAAATGTTTTCATTCTACCTAAACTGAGAGGCAGTTCAGTGGTGCAGTGCTTGGACTTTGGAATTATAATGTATTCAAATCCTAGTTCCTCAATTGCATTCACTCTAGCTGTATACTATTAGGAAAGGTATGCATCCTCTTATTCTCTCCAGCTATGGATTAAATAGTGCAACTAGTATCATTCAAAACAATGTGTTGATAAAAGACATTTATAAAAAATATTTATGCTTAGCATCAACTGACCAAAAAGGTCGAAATTTTGTTAAACACCAAACAAAACCTTATGGTTTCATTGAAGTAGTTCCTAACATTTGTTGGGATAGCATTTATGCTTTTCATATTTTTTGTTATTGTTTATTACCTATTCACAAAATTCATATTTAAGCATAACAAATATTATCAATTTTTGTGAATAGTGTCATTCCCACCCTCTTTCTACCAAAAGTAATCTTGATTGTTATTAGGTATGATAAAAATGTCTGTTTATGATGTATAATGAATTATGTTCATTTTATCTAACAACAAATGTTAGTACAGAAGTTTAAATTTTCATTATTTTTCTAAGCTGCCATTTTTATGTCCTTTTGAACATTTTCTTTTTTATTCATTAATCAGAATAACAAGACTACATATGCATTAAGTTTTTTTATCTGAATTCCATGCTGTTTAACCATATTTAATTGCAAATTCTAATATTTACCTAAAAACAAGAATTTATCAAAACCAGTGTATTTTGATCAATCTTCAACCTCTATATTCAGTTTGGTATGTTTATTGTATTAGACAAGTAATCCTTGTTTTTTGAGCCACCACACTTTTGAATTAAAAAAAAAAAAAAGAGAGAAAAAAATAGATTTTAAACGGTTGTTAACTCTTTGGACACTGAAGGTCTGATATATCCGCCTTGGCAACCTAGGGCAAAAGACAACACAGCAAAATTACCAAATAGCCAATCAGAGCAATTCTATGGAATGTCAAAATATCAGCTAAGTCAGAATCCAAAGGTTAGAACTCCAATTCAGTTCTATTCATTGTTCTTAAATCTTTTTGAATATAAATATGAATTCCTCTCAAAGTAGAAAAAAAAAAAAATACATTTCCTAATTTTGAAGTTGTCTAATAGATTAGTTTATTTTACTTATAACTTTCTCGATTCATTTTTTTCCACCTCAAAATTTGTTTCATTTTGTCTTGAATTTTTTAATCATTTAACTCATTATTTTACAATTTTTTCTTTGATACTTAATTTTATTTCAAAACTATGTTTAGTTTCTTTTATTCTAATTCAGAAGGATTTGTAACATTCATCATTTGGATTACAATGTTTGAATTCCTAAATCTAAATCTTTTTCTCTAAAAAAAAAAAAAAAAAAGAAAGAAAAGTTTATGGAAAGCAGCATGTTTTGGACTTTTGGTAGTCTAGGGTTTAAATCATTTATTTTTGTTGGCTTTATGCTTTGGAAAGGTATGAATCTCTTACCCAACCAAGCTATGGGTTACACAGTGGGACTTCTGGTCATATACTCTCTCAATAAAAAGACATTTGTCAAAAAAATGTTTTCAGTATTGAAGTAAAAGTTAAAATACTGTTAACTAACAAACAATTTTCTTGAAGTCGTTTTTATTTGTTTGTATTTTTTTTTTTTCTGAATATTTTACAAGCTTGAACTTTTTTGTGCAATTGCAGAAATTTAATCTTGGTTATGTAATAAGAAGCTAATAAAAACAATTCAAAATAAAAAATATTTTGCCTTTTTTCTCTTTTGAATGTTTACGATAAAATGATGCAAAGAGCAAAAACCTTGTTGGACTCTGTTGGCTGAAGCAAATATTTTTTAAGAGAAGTTTCACAATCCTTGAAACTTAATGAACAAACACAAACTAAACCAGAAATAAATTTATTTGCAGAAAGCAAAATTTGGTAAGATTTCACTTTTAATATTATTACCAACAATTTAAAGAAAATAATTTGGTCCATGTAACATTTTAATTTCTTGACTCTGCTTTCATTCTCAACGAGTAAACTTGATTCAATTTCACCACTTCTCATAATCATAACTATCAGTATGATTTTGATAGTAGTAATAGTATATTTCAGTTGAATCAAACAACCAGTTAATAAAAATGAAAAATTTCACTACTGAGAAACTGGTAACCAAAAAGTATATACATATAATTTTTTTTTTTGTGCGAGGTTGTCTGATTACTTTTAGACTGATGATTTTAAAACTTGATCAGAAAAATTAAAAAGATTTTATTTTATTCAATGCTTATTTGGACCCTGTCTTAGTGTCAGATTTGCATTCTTTCGTGTCCATTTGAAGTCATTACTTGTTAGTTGTTGGACTGCAGATTCTTCTCATCAGTGACTTAATATGTAAATATTCACTTTATGTAGGAGTCTTCACTATGAAAGAATTGAAACACAAGAAGTTTTTTTTTTATTATGCAGTTTACTTGATAAAAATTTATACAAGAAAATAGTTAATGGACCT
Source organism: Idiosepius hallami (assembly GCA_034780655.1). Taxonomy (NCBI): domain Eukaryota; kingdom Metazoa; phylum Mollusca; class Cephalopoda; family Idiosepiidae; genus Idiosepius; species Idiosepius hallami. Next base: position 9,345 of record JAUZSX010294189.1, read on the forward strand.
TTTTAACAAGAAAAAAAAATTAATGTTAAGAAATGTCATTGACCAAACAACTGACATGTATTTATAGCAGTTTGCCACAGCGTGGCCGGACGACCCTAACGGCATATCATACTCTTCCAGGTATGGTAGTGGGGTCGTAAAACTAGACGATCACTAAACTGCAGTGTTGAAAGACAATTCGTTTACAGATTTCAACGGACACTTTTCTTTACCAATGGGTTTTATTGAATTGAACATTCATTAATTATTTCCAAGAACAAACTTTTTTTTATGATTAACTTTGATCCAGACTGTAACTCCAATTATTTTTTTTCATTATTTTTTCTGAATAATACAATTCGTATACATTGCACCGGACTGGTTTTCTTTCTTTTGCCTGGAACATTTTTTTCATTTTCATTTTAATTTTTTTTTTTGGAACTCTATTTTTTTAAAACTGTGCCAGTAAATCCTTTGGACCCCTGCAAGCAACATCCAGTTTTGGGGAATGAGCCCCAAGGGTGCTCCAAGGGCTTGATTATTGCTACAAATGCAACGGCTGCCGCAGTGCCACACGTCGTTATTTCTTTAGATGGAGCGGCACAAATCGATCAACCATAATTAGGCTATATTTTTAATTAGTTGTGTGACAATAAATTTTAGAATAGGAAAATAGCCTGTAACCATTGGAAAAGTAAAAGGGAACTATTTACAAGGTATAAAATAAATACATATAGTAGGAAAAAAAAAAGAATGGCCATTAAGTCAGTGTTCAATAAAAAATGTTTTTTGACATAACCTTATTTTTGTCGAATTTTTACAGAAAAGTGTGTAATATATATAAATCTAAGTGATAGGATCGCTTAAATTTATAGTTAGTGCTCAATATCAGTGATAGAGCGTGTATATTAGTTAAGTGCAGATACGGACTCAACAGCCGTCGGCAACTGGCAGTTTCTCGCTACCTGGTCATCAGGTATTTTTCGGCCTGATGCCCGCGAAGAAATTGAACTGTTAACGGTAACACTAAACACTGGTAGTCTGAAATGGTCACTCATCTAACTACTAGCCAGGCATAACGTTGCTTCCACTTCGACGATCAAATGTAAACCGATGTCTCCAAATGCAACTTAACCGTATAAATCATTACTAGGGCTGTGTCTGTGACAATATGCTTTTTAAAATATGCTTTATATTCTCTTGATATGCTGGAAATATATTAAAGCATATGCTTAAGAAGATGCTTTTTTCCTAGGGAATACTCTTTTTAAAAAAGAATATGCTTTTATTTCTCAGGAATATTCTTTTTTTTAAAAGAATATGCTTTCTGTACAAGCAAATTCTTTTTATTTTTTAAGAATATGCTTTTAAGAAAAAGCATATTTTTTTTTAAATGTTAAAAGCATAAGCTTTTATTTTGAAAGCATATGCTTTTTGTTAAAAGAATATTCTTTTAAAAAAGAATATGCTTTTTGTAAAAAGAATATTTTTACGCAAAGGATATCCTTACTTAAAAAGAATATTCTTGTCTCAGCCCTAATTATATCACAAATACAATGGTTTTGATTGGGATTCTAAAGTTACTAATACTACTGTTGCTGTCACTCAGGGTCGTGCATACACTGCAATACACTGCAATTGTAGGAGGACCGCAAGTTCATTAGGGGCTTTAAGCTCCCAAGGGGCCACAAAGCTCCTTAGCTTCACAGAGCTTTTATAATACAATCATAAAAACTGTTCAATGCATTAATATGATCTAAAAAGAGTATGTTTGTAGTAAATGAAAATTTTAGAAATGACTTGTTTGATAAGATTATATTTATTCTCATAAAAAACTCAATGAAGAAACTGGAGTCTGGTGTTTTCTTTCACAACTCTTTAAGATTGATTTGCGGTTTTGACAGAAACAGACTAAGTTCATCTTCCACATTTTCATATGCAGTGAGTTTATTTATGTAAAATTTAGTATGTTTAAAACAAACAAACAAACGGACAAACGTCACGTATATTTTAGAAATTAACTCTAAACTTATCCTTTCTAAAAAAAGAAATGAGTTATTGAAATTTAAAATATGTTGAAATTTTTTGCAAGTTTTGTCGCAATAAACACCCAATTTCTGCCTATTGTAAACATAAAGTTGAAAAAAGATAGCATAAAAAACGATTTGCATTTCAAGGGATTTATAGATGCATCGTTTTGCGCATGCGCGTGTGATTTCTAATTCGAAATTCATTTCCAGTACGGAAAAGAAGAATGAAGAGAAGAAAAAAAAATACTTCAACGATGACGATGATGATGATGATGACGATGATGATGTGGATGATGATGACGACTACGACGTCGACGATGATGATGAATGATGATAATGAGGATGATGATGACGATGAACATGATGATGATGATGAGGAGGAGGATGACAACAACAATGCTGCTACTGTTGTTGTTGTTGTTGTTGTTGTTGAGCAGGGAGTCCTCTTCAAGAGGACTCCTTTTCACCCATTCGGGCACGGAGTTTTCCTGTAGTTGTAGAGTTTTTCGCAATCTCAGGTTACCCCAAGACTCCCAGTCCTCACCCTTGGGGGTAACTCTACTTGAGGACGTTATTATACCCTCCTCTGATCGGTTGGTGTGAAGGAGGAGGTAGGAGATGGTGAGGTCCTTCAGTTCAAATGCGCAATGCATTATATATATATATATATATATTTTCCTCTTAACTCGTTTGGGATCCGAGTCTTCCTGTATTTGTAGAGGTTTTCACAATCTCAGGTTACTCCGAGACTCCCAGTCCACACCCTAGGGGGTAACTCTACTTGAGGACGTTTTTTTATACCCACCGATCATGATGATAATGACGAGGAGGAGGATGACGACAACAATAATGATGATGATGACGAGGAGGAGGAATATGATGATGACGATGATGATGACGATGATGATGATGACGATGATAATGATGATGATGATGATGATGATGACGAGGATGATGATGATGAGGAGGAGGATGATGATCTTTTCCTCCTCCTGAAAAAGAGAGCAGAAATTCTTACCATCAAAAACCACCATCACCACCATCAATAACTGGTACGGTCAAGTACCATTAGAGACCCCGGTTCCCGTAAGATCTTCGAAGTTCAGCAACGTAGACCTTGTTCAGTAATAAGATGGGTGACTACTCA
>JAUZSX010294199.1:0-13820 GCA_034780655.1 Idiosepius hallami
TACATATATATATACATATATATATACATATATATATACATATATATATACAGTTGAGAGAGGGGGTGAGCTGTTAATAGCAGATTGTGATAAGGCAACTGGAATGTTATAAAAACAAAAACCTGTCAGTTTATTTAATGTTTTTTGCTGATTGAGAAAAAGAAAAAGTGATAAAGCAAATCTGTCAAATCACATAACATTATTAAGTATTGTATGTTAAGCAGAAATATTAGATTAGCCAGTAGATTAAGCCAATCACACAAGTGAGAAACTAATAATCATTGAAGGCTAATAACTGTCTTTGCTAATCAACAATATGACAATACAAAAACAAAAACACACATTGTTGGAAAAATTAATTATTTTTAAAATTCAAAAGAATTTTTCCAATGGTCAAATACAATCAATTTTGAAAAATTAACATTTTTCTAAAAATATGAATTAAATACACAAAAAACGTTTTTATTTAGAAAAAATGTTTTTATTTTGTAAAATTTGGAAAGGGGAAATAAAAATACTTTTTTTATTATTTAAAAAAAAAAAAAAACAACAAATGTCAGAGTTTCTAACATTTTTGGATTTAACTTTTTGGGTGTTGGGGAAATGCTTTTCTTTTTAAAGAAAAAAAACTAAAAAAAAAATTTAAAAAAATTTTTTTCTCTTTTTTACTTTGCTTTGGCAAAACCAACTGTGTTTTTTCCCAAATCAAATTCTGTATAATATTTGCCAAGAAAGACATCACCAAGAATCCAAAGAGGACCAGCGGGTGGAGGAATATCAATCCCCATAAAACCACTCAAGCAAACAGTTTGTCCACCCTGAGAAACCTGTTAGGAGGAGGAGGAGGAGAGCAAACAAATTATTGAAGAATCAATAAAAAAAAAAAAGGTTTTTAGAAATGAAAGCAACAAAAAAATTCTTGTTTTTTAATCAATGAGATTTTCATCAAATCTTTTTTTATGAATCAATCAAATAATTTCATTCTTTTATAGACTTTTTTTTTTTTTTTTGCCTTTTCGCATTCCTAAAACGACTCAATTTCTAATCTTTTTTTTTTTTTTTAATAAAATTGGATTTATTTTCTTAAAATAAATCATTTCTATTATTCAAACTTTAATCGTTTACATTATTCTAATATGAATCATATTATTCAAACTTAAAAGCTGATTTTAATTATTAAACAGTGCAATATGTTGAAAGTGAAATGCTCACATTTGTGGGTGATTTTTTTAAGTGCTGACTAAAAATCTAAAAAACACTTATCTTTTGGTGATTTTTTTTTTCACCGAAAATCTTTATTTTTTCTAAATTAACCAAGCAAAGTCAAATTATTTAAACAAAGAAAAGGTTTAATAGAATAGAATAGAATAGAATAGAATAGAAAATTACATCTGAAGAAATTCAACAATTTTTTATGCAAAAGAAAAAGTAGTTCAAAGTGAAATAGATTATAATTTTCTTAAACAATGATTACATTTCAACTTATTGGTTTATTCTTAACATTTAAGTGAAATAACTTTTCTATTTGACAAGTAAATGAAAATATTTCATTTTCAAAAAGGTCAACTTGTACCTTTGAACCCTGTTAGGTTTAAACAATTCAATAGAATTTAGGTTTATTCAATCATGTCAAACATTTCTCATTTTCTATTGATGTAACAAAACAAATTCCACTAAAAATAAACTTAAAAATTCAAATTATTTCACCATTTTTAAATGATTATAAAATAAGAAAATCTTTTATCAAATACAAAATTTTAAAATTACATTTTTAGAATTTATTTTGGTCAATAAATATAGACCAATTTTGCTTGTTTAAAAAAATAGAAGAATAAACACTATTTACATGACTTTAAAGTTGAAAGAATTTTTATGAAGATACCAAAAAATAATGATTTTTTTTTCAAACCAAATCAAATAATTTATAAAGAAATCAGAAACGTTTTCTTAAGGTTAAAAAAACAATTGTCACAATTTGATTACAAATGATGTTACAATAGTTTTTTTTTGAGTTCCAATAAATGTGTCCCTAATGGACTTCCCTTAATGCCAATAAAAGCATCTCTTTGAACATTTGATTTTCTTTACATCAAATTAAGTTTTCTTCAATTTCTTTTCTTAGAATTTAGGTTTTGGTAACTTTTTTAAAATTAATCCACATTTAATGAATTGAACCATTTTGGCATTTTATAAATAGAAATAATTCTGAATTTAAAGACCAAGTCGAAAATATTTGAATGTTGAGCAAAAAAAAAAAAAATTACATCTTAATTTTAAGAATTTAAAAATAAAATAAATTAAAATAAATTAAAATCTTATTTTGAATAAAAAACAAAAGAGGGCAGGTTACTATAGACCTGTAAATAGTGTCAATTCTAAACAAATATTGATTTTTATGATTTATCAACTAAACTGTTTAATTTTTTTAAAGAAATGACAAATCTAGAAAAATGAAATTAAAAGATTTTGGAAAATGCTCAATCATAGAATTTGGTAAAAATAGACAAACATAATTTAAGAAAAAAAAAAAGTAATAAAAATACCAAAAACAAACAAAAAATGAACATGCAAAGGAATAAAAGAATATTTGTTAAGAGAAGAAAAAAGATCAATTGTGCTTAGAAATCTAAAAAAATCAAACTCTTTCAAAAACACAAGATTCACTAAATTGGCCTCAAAAATAATATTGGATTGACATGAAAGTCACAATTCAACTTTTCTAACATTGCATTTTCTTGATTGATTTGTTTAACAGCATGTCACCCTTTTTGGTCTTTTAATGCCAAAGATGGGTTTTTGGGAGTTTTTTTTCTCAATCAAGCATTAATAAATTTGTTTTGAATTTTTTAAAAGGGAGACTTTACCTGGAAAAAAATTTCAATTTATTTTGATGAATTTTGAGGCTTTTAGGGGAGAGAAAAGTTTAGATTTTTTGTAGGTTGTCTTTTTAAGAATTATAAGACTTTGTATTGATAATGTTAAATAAATGTTTCAAGTCCTTAAAAACCTTATCAACTGCTATGAATTCATATCAATTTGATCAAAACACGTTGCATCTTGTAGAATGATTTTACTTTTTACATATTACTGGGTTTTGAAAGAGTTTTTTTTTTTTAAATAAATAAAGGGGGGTGCACAGAGCCAGGCTAAATCAAAATTCCTTCTCCAAAGTTCCTTTCAAAATGTAAGAAAATTTGACTTTATTATAACAAAAAATATTTTAAATTTCTTTCAGAACAGACAGACAGACACACATACAATCTGTCCATAAAGTTTGTGTGCATTTAAAAATTTTATAACTTTATTTTCATTTGTGATAGTTTTTCTAAAAGTTTTGATGAGAGTTAATGAATTTTTATCCACCTAAAAATTTGTTACAATTATTATTATTTATTATTAAAAAATGATTATAAAAAATGTTTTCAGTCAACTTAAAATTCGTATAACTCTTTATATTGCTATTGATGGAGGATATATGAAAACTTAAATAAAATTTCAAAAAAATACTTTTAAAAAAAATAGATTTAATTGTCTAATCCTTTTTTACAGTTTATTTTTATCACAAAAATTAAATTATAATTTTTTTTAAAGTGCACACAGACTTTATGGACAGCCTTTATGGTGTTTATATCATAGAGAACAGAGCTAAAAAAAAAAAGAAAAAGACAAAATAAGAATTAAATAGAATTAAAACCAAAAAAGAAAAGAAAAATCTTTTGAATTAAAAAAAAAAAAGTTCAGATCATCCGAGCCAAAGTAGAAAGAATATTTTATTTGCAGACTTTTCTTACTTTTCACAATTGTTTCACCAAGTTTTGGTCTTCATCAGGTGATTATCCGTAATCTTGAATAGAAAGTTGTATTCCTAGCAATCCTTGCCTTCCATAGTTATCTGTCAAGGGTTAATCACTTGATGAAGACCAAAACTTAAGTTGTTTGAAATGTGATGAAAACAACTATAAAAGATAAATCCACAAAGAAATGAATCCAAAAAATAAAGAAAGCAAATCTTAAAGAATTCCTAAATAAATCCAAAAATGAAAAAAGAAAATAAAACAAAAAAAGTTTTAAAAAAATAATTTTTCATCAAAACAGAATTTATTTTAGATTTTATTCTCTTTAGTTTTTGCTTAGCTTTTGTGTTTAATGCCTTTCGAATTGGGTTTTTTATTTATTTATTTAATTTGAGATCTTTTTTTTTTTTTATTGTGGTATTTTTTAGTTTATTAATTGATTTGATTGTCTGAGGGAATTTTGCAACAAGTGATGAATAGTACGTTGTTGGTTGGAATTCAATTAAAGTGGTCGTCAAGATGTTTTTGCTTTGGCTGTTTTTTAAATGCTTTTGTGGTTTTTATATTTTGTTGGAAGATTTGGGCAGCTTGGTTTCTATTTTGGAAAATAGGTTTATTGCTTTAAGAAAGGAATTTCTTTCAAAATCTTTTTGGACCTATCAACCTCTATGGGTCATTTAAGGTCAGTTAAGTTTTTTTATACTCGGTTTTATTTTTTCATCTTTTGATATATTTTTTAATTTTAGGAATTTAAAGTTATTTTCTGTTTTTCATATTATTATGGTTGAAATGATGCTTTCTTGTTTTAGATCGTCTGATATATTTTCAGTTCTTTTAAGAATTTAAAGATATTCTTTGTATCATTGTATTCAAATAGGTTTTTCATATTATTAGCGTTATAGAGGAGGATTGCTCTTAGGTTAGTCAATGCTTTACATTTTATAAAAATGTGTATCACTGTGAGAGGTTTGATTATTTTCAATAATTTAATTTAATTTACAATACAGGTTGTCCGAAAATTTGCTGTGCAGTAGAAAATAATGCCATAAGGACAATGGAGGGTATTTCCAGCATTTCCTTTAAGGTAAGCTGTGATACCTTAAATAAATAAAACCTTTTTATAATGGTCAAAAAATGGATTCCATTAGATACAATTGATGTAAAAAGTAAGATCTCATGTGCATGAATTTTTTTTTTCCAAAAACCTAATAACCTTTAAGTTTTAATCCTTTGAACCCCCACTTATCAAAACTACCAAGTAGTCACTCAGAGTCGTTATATAAGAGGAACATATTAAAGCCAAAATAATTTGTCTTCTTTTTTGTTATGTTGCCGGGGCCGTTATGTCAGCCTCTCAGGGTTCAAAGGATTAATGTTTTTAAATGATAAAAAAAAATCTTGCTTGTGCAAACTCATAATTCAGCTGCATCTAAATATCAATCTTTTTTAGCAAATATTCTATTCCAGATAATCACTTGATATAAGAGTGATTTGTCTATCAGTTAAAAGAACAGTCGCTACCAATTTACTTTGCCAATTTTTGGTCTACAACCTTAGGATTTGGATTAAGGGCTATTCAGACCTGTGGAACAAATTTGATTTGGTTTGGCGCCAGAAAAAAACTTCTAAGGGCTCAAAGTGGAAAAATAGTTCATTAGTTTATGACATCAAAATATTATGTCTTAACATTTGCTCTTCAAAAAATGGAACCATAATTATTAAAAAAAAATGATCCAGACTAATAGAATATGAATATATACAGTACTGCCTTTCTATATGATTGGCTTCTTTAATTACCTTACAGAAAATACTTTATAAATGAATTTAATATGAAAAAAGCATTACAAATGAATTTAGTATGAAAAAAGCAATATAAATGGATTTAATATGAAAAAGGCATTAGAAATAAATTTAGTATGAAAAAAGCAATATAAATGAATTTAGAATGAAAAAGCATTTGAAATGAATATAGTATGAAAAAAGCATTAGAAATTAATTTAGCATGAAAAATGCATTAGAATTGAATTTAGTGTGAAAAAAGCATTAGAAATGAATTTAGTATTAAAAAAGCATTAGAAATTAATTTGGTATTAAAAAAACATTAAAAATGAATTTAGTATAAAAAATCATTAGAAATGAATTTAGTATAAAAAATCATTAACAGCTTTCCTATATAATAGACTTCCTTAATCACCTTAGAAGAAACCCAGGCAATACTTCTAATATTTTATAAAACCTATAAACAATTGCATAAATAAACATCACAATTACAAACTTTATTCTTTAACTATTTAGATACATGAATATTATTTTCAAAAACATTATCCACAATTTTATATAATAAAAACTATGAGTTCGATCTAGTCCAAATCAATCTACAGATTGTGAACACACATCAAAATGTTATAATCTTGATTATTGCTTTTGTCTTCTTAACCAACTCATGAAATCTGACCTAAAAGGGGCTTTCTGATCATTGGGTATAAAAATGATTACAGTGTAAGCACTGTAGCAGCAACAAGCTAGCTCTGTCTGTGTACGTTGTTCTATATCAGACTCAGAAGGAAGCATTATATTAATCTTTTATACAAAACCAGGTTTATATTTATTACTAGAAGTATTGGCTTGTGCCAGGGACTTGCCACCAAGATAATTAGGAAAGCCTATTATCTAATTAATTAATTAATTTCTAATGCTTTTCTCCTAAGTAATTAACAAACCCTATTAAATAGAAAGACTGTACCATACATATGCAAATTTTAGTGATCTGAATCATTTTTTATATAATATATATATTATACTATTATTTATATGTATAATTTACATAACTATTATTATGTAGTTTTTTTTCTGAAGATCTCTATGTAAACAGTCTGTTTGCTTGTTTTTTCTGATTGTTTTTTTTTTTAGTTTAATAGAGAAGATGCATTTAAATTTTTCAATAATTATTTTTATTATTGGAACAATACTTGTTAAAGGAAATTTTTTTTTTCAAAATCACTTTGTGTTTGAAAATGAATAATTTCTTCTTAAATTTCAAAAACGCTTCTTCATTATTCATTTATTCTTAATTCAAAAACGCTTCTTTTTACCTTCTTATGCTCCTATGCTGTTAAATTGATTCATATGTCAAGATCACTGAACTTAAGCAACGTCTAACCCGGTCAGTAATTAGATGGGGGACCATTTAAGAATACAAGTTTTTACAGTTCAAATTCTTGTTTCCTTCTGCTTGATCTAGCCACAGCTAGCCGCTATGCTGCCAGGCCGTGTGCCACTATTTTTGTACCTTTTGTTAATATACCTATTTATTGAACCTTAATACTGTCTTGTTTCTTCTATTTTAACTACACTGTATACAACGCCACACTCAACTACACTCGACCACAACAATAATGTTTGCATGTATTATAGACATATTGTACTTCAAAATATTGCAAAAATACTTTGTATAACAAATGAAATATGAAATTTATATTTTGAAATGAACATTGTTTTTATTCTTTGGCAACAAATAACAATTTGGAGTTTAGAATATTAAAATAAATTTTTTTTGAAAATCCTTATCTATCTATCTATCAATCATTTCCTTTCTATCTATCTATCTAGCTAGCTAGCTAGCTAGCTATCTATCAATCATTTCCTTTCTATCTATCAATTTAAATCATTTCTTTCTATCTATCTATCCATCTACCTAGCTACCATTTCCTTGCTATCTCTCTATCTTTTTATTTAGACATAGAAATTCAACTCTACAATCACTAAAAATAATCTAAATATCTAAATATCAATCTACCTATCTATCATTTCTTGCTATCCCTCTATCTCTTTATCTATCTATTTATCTATTTAGACATAGAAATTCAACACTGTCACTAAATTAAAGAAAAAAGTAAACTATGAAGCCAATAATAGCTCCAAGAAGCACCCTTAAATTCTGCTGAACCTAATTCAATACTTATTTCCACCTTAACTTGAAAACTTTTTTATCACATTACTTATCATACCAGCAAGAATCTACAATTTCTCTTACAAATTGAAAACTTCTATAAATTATATTAAAAGTCGTCAGCGACGGTGGAGCATTGGTAAAAGCTCAGGCTCTGGAATTCAGAGTTCAAATCCCAGTCAAAACCATTACTTTCACTTTAGCAGCCTCGGACGGATGGGGCTCGTTAACTCGGTAGAGCAGCTCATCTAGATGAAGGGTAACACCAAATGTAAAAAGCCCGGGTAAGAATACGTAAAAATGGCCTTGTGCCAAACTTGGGTTGGTGCTCACCAACTAAATATAATATTAAAAGTAGTCAGGTTTTAATTTTCTCATAGAAATATAAAAAGGCTTGCTGTTTGGTTTCACAATTTACTCTTGCACCCAAAATCAAATCTAAGGAACTAAAGTTGATAACCACCATTCATTGAATGTAAATAGATGTTGTTTGTTTATAATATTTTAGAAATTAATAGTTCTTACCTTTGGACCCTGACATAGCAAAATTACCAACTCAAAGCTGTTCTGTTAGAGAACTATATAAGACCAAAATATGGTCTTTTCACTTTAGCAGCCTCGTGCAGATGGGGCTCGTTAGTTTGGGAGAGCAGTTCATCTAGGTGAAACGTAACACCGAATATATAAAGCCCAGGTAAGAGCTCGTAAAAATGACCTTGTGCCAAACTTGGGGGTGCTCACCAAGTAAATATATTAAGACCAAAATATTAGTGTGTCTTCTTTTACCTTGGGTTGTCAGGGCTGATGTATTGGTCCTTTAGGATCCAAAGTGTTTAATAAACAATGTAAATTAGGTCTTAAATAAACAGAATGTGTAGGCTATGTAAATGGAATGTCATGTGAATGCCTACCTCACAATTTATTACATGGTGTTTTGAAAGAAGCTACTTGGCCTGTTAGTGTAAGATACAAGGCCATGCTAAAGTGAGATCTCAAGTATTTCGGTGTGGAATGTTAGCAATGGACAGCACTATCCCGAAATAGAGATGCTTGGTGAACCAAAATTTATGCCAGGAAAAAAAGAGATGAGACAGAAAACATGAAAAAAAAAAAAGTTTAATATTCAAACTCATTCTACCAGTAATGCCTAAATTTGTTTCTAATATTTTTAACTCAATATTAGAAATTAAAAAGATGATTTTTTTTATTTAGAACGAGATGTTTTAAAAACGACTTGTCATATCAAAGTAAAAGCTCTCCACCCACACAAAAAGAAAAACGTGATTTTAGATTTGAACCAGAAAATAACGTTTATTTGAAATTGAAGAGAAAATAACCTTTTTTTTACTTTTTTTAAAAACAGTGTGTTAAGGATTGGTCATTTCTGTTTTTACTCGAAATTTAATTATATTCTTTCAAAAGTTTAATTATTTGAAATAAATAAATTTAAAATATTCTCTTTTATTTCTCACCTGAAAATTTTAAAGTTTTAACATTAAAAAATGCTTTTCTTTGATGAGTTCTATTTAAAAAAAAAAAAAAAGCATTGTCAAAAAGAAAATAAACGAAAACAAATAAAAAGTATTCTAATGACTACAGTGATATAAGCACAGAGATTGGCCCAGGCAAAATAAGCATAAGCCAGAACAATTTAATGGCATGTCTAAATTGCTTAACTAATTTATTTTAGTCTAACTATAATAACCTACCAAGACTCTGACTAGATATTATGTTGGAGAACATATAAGAATATACTGAAAAAGTGGAAGAGGCTGGTGAGAATGTCACAATTACTTGTCAGATCTCACTTAGCAGGAAACGATATCGATATCGCAGACCTGGAGCCAGAGGCCTGCGGACAGACTAGAGAAAGGAAAAAAGACCAAATGATAAGCAAAAAAAAAAAAAAAAGGCCAAAACAATACGAAAAATTAATTTTAAAAAAGGCCGAATGATAATTTTTATATTCATTTTTACTGATTGGAAAAATAAGATAGAAATATACAGATGACCTGTTTACGAATGAGTTCCATTCCTACTTTGGCGATGTAACCCAAGTTTCCGCGTAACTCCGAATTAACCCTTTAAAACCCCATAAGTTGCTAAATAAATGTCCGATTTCATTTATTATTATACATAATGTTAATTCAATAAAATAAATCAAAATTAAAAATAAGATGCTGAGCAAAGAGCAAAGGTTTTACTAAACCAAAAGTTTAATAGAAAAGTTGACTTTTTTTTTAAAGAAAGGCAGTTTTTTTCTTTAAAAGTGATAAAAATGTCAAAACCACTTAAATGTTGAGTCTCTCGTAACCCAAGGGCCGCCTGTTATATGGATTTAATCAAGTTGAAAAGTTGAAAATTAAAAACTGTAGAATTTAGAAAAAAAGAGACAAATTTAAGCCCTAATCTTGAAAACAAAAAAAGCCCAAATATGAATTTTGATACCAAACTGCTGTTAAAAAAAAAAAGCTCAGATTATTCAAATTTGGCCTTAACCCTTTAAAGCCTAAAAAAACGATATCACAGACCTGGCAACGTTAGGCAAAAGAAGTCACACACGCCAATATTTTGGCCTTATCTTTTAGATACTGACTTAGAAAAAAACAACCAACGAGTCACTCAAAGCCTTTCAATTAAAAGGGACATATTATGGTTGAAATGTTGGGATATGTATTTTTGCCAAAAGTTACTAAGGCCAATATATCGGCCTTTTGGGGTTGAAAGGGTTAAGAAGGCCAATCTGACAACCCTGCCAGGGGGTCTTTTTAGCACTTGGTACACAATACAATCAACCCAGATAACAGTTTCTCTAAGTCAAACAAATTTAGCATTCATTTAAACTTTGAAACAAAATCCAAATTTACATTTAAAGCGATAAAAATTTAGAAACAAGCAAAAAGATGTATCAGTGAATTGAATTAATTATAGCGATTATCTCAAAATAGTTGAAAATATTCTTTGAAATTAAAATCTGTTTATGTCATAAAAGAGTAAAATCAAAATTAAAATCCAGATTTGTGTACAATTAAAAAAAATAAATTAATTAAAGGAAAAGCATTTTTTTTAAAAATTGGTTTTTGCTTGTTTTTAGCTTTTTAGTCATAATTGCAAATGTATTTTTTTTTGGTTTATTTAATAGCTCGGTGCCACTTAACTCTCACTTAAACCAACTTAACACTCCCTTTTACACTTTCCTAATGTTGATTTCCAGGGGTATTCAGGTCTGCTTTTTTATCTAATGGATATTTCAATGGCAGGCATGTTGTTGGTTGTTTAGAAAAAGGAAGTGAGATAATTAAAAAACAAAATTAAAAACGAAATGAAAATAATGCCTATTAATGAAAAATGAAAGAACAACCATGATTTAATCCTAGATTTGAGGCTAGGGTTATTCTTTCTTTTTTTGTTAATAAAAATATTTTTTTATTTTACTTTTTGCAAATAACTAAAATGGCCGCCACTGAATAACCATTATCTAAAAAAGTTGATCATGGTCTCAATACCATAAAAACTATTTTACAACAGCAATTTTAAATGTGATAATTGTTCTGTAGAGTAGACTCTGCAGTCTCCTCATAGTAGAGACCCACGCGCTTTCTGGCACTTAGTGGGTTGGATCCAGAGGGGAAGAGACAGTGTTGTCGGTCTGCGTATAATTCCAAGACTAGCCTAAACAGGCGTTTTCGTACCTGTTTTTTATGGGAGATAACTCCAGGGTACTTCTGATAATGTACCCAGCACCTCTACATGTTTAAAACAAACTTAAATACCCCTAATAATTAACATAAGAATGGTCAGTGTAAAGATTGTTAAGTGACACCAAATAAATTGACAAGTCAAATTTTTCAAATTTATTACCTACACATGCTGAAAATGCATCTTCTTTTGGATCTGTCAACATAATATCCATGTAACATAAATGAAGATGGTCATGGAAGGACGGAAACGTTCGGAAGAGGACTGGGGGATTTTATTAAGAAGCTCGACCCCACAACTGAGTTTCTTGTATGAAAACAAGAAAAAAAGAATTAAAAATTTTGAAAAGAAAAATTTAAATTCTTTTTAATGAAACATCTGAATAAATCTGCCTAAGTATATTAATCTTAAAGTCAGTGTTGTAATCAATGTTTTCCTTCACCTGGATGAGTTACTCTCCCAAGTTAATGGATCCCATCTGCCATAAGTGCGTGGTTATGGGTACTTACGGATGCATGTACATGCATATAATCATATATTGTGTACTTAGGCATCACATATTAATGTGTTGAACTACTGACATGTTAAGAATTATTGCGAGAAAGGGAGAAGAATGAAAAAAAGGGACTGTTAAAGAGAAAAATTAAATTATTTTCATCAAGCACGATTAAATCATGTTGGAGACACCAGTTCCAACCAGATCAGCCAAAGTTAGGCGACATAGAGCCTGTTCATTACTAAGAAATACCAGGTACTGTACTAACCCTTCGGTGGTTCGTGGAATGATCAGGTGTATGTATTAGGCATTCGAACTGAAATTTCTTTCCTCTCTCCTCCACCCCCTCCCTCTCACGACTAACCATGAGAGCTAAAAAAAAGTACTCAAATAGAGTTAACCCCGAGGGTGAAGACTGGGAGTTTCAGAATATACTGAGATTGCGAAAACTCTATAACAACAGGCAGACTGAACCAAGCCCAAACTCAATAACTATGTCAATGTTTATACAAATAAGTAGACTTTAAGTAATACATACTCATTGCTACAAACATGTGTAAATATATGTTTATATATATATACTAGAAGTATTGCTCGTCATTGCCAAGAAAACAGTTAATACCTTTTTATACTAAATTCATTTCTAATTGGATCTACAGATTAATATATGTGTATATATGTATGTGTGTATGTATGTATGTATGTAGGTATATATGTGCATTTATGAATACATATATACTAAATTCATTTCTAATTGGCTCTACAGATTAATATATGTGTATATATGTATGTGTGTATGTATGTATGTAGGTGTATATGTGCATATATGAATACATATATGAATACATATATATATATATTTGCATGTATATCAGTTTCTTGCCTGTGCGGTCATCATACATGCTCTATCACTGCTATTGAGCACTCTAACTATAAATATAAGCAATCTCACTCTGCAGATTAATATATGTGTATATATGTATGTATATATGTGCATATATGAATACATATACATGTATGTATATGTGCGAATACATATATATGTATTTAAGTGTATGTATGTGTATATATGAATACATGTATATGTGTGTAAGTGTATGTATGTGTATATATGCGAATACATGTATATGTGTGTAAGTGTATGTATGTGTATATATGAATACATGTATATGTGTGTAAGTGTATGTATGTGTATATATGAATACATATATGTGTGTGAGTGTATGTATGTGTATATATGAATAATATATATGTGTGTAAGTGTATGTATATGTAGATATGAATATATGTATATGTATATTTGAAATAAATCATGCATAGTTATTGGTATATTGCCCTATCGATCTACGTTATCGAACTTTTGCCATTTTCTGACCTCTTGGAAATTTCCATAGTCCCCAGGAGATCGATATGAATTCCATTTCCAACCACTGGTCTATAAGGAACAGCAGCAAAATTCATTTCACTAGGGAAGGCTTTTTCTATAATCCATGACGACAAAAACAGTGGCCTTCTTCTAGGCCTTTAGGGCATCATCGATATGTAATTGTATGTTGGCTCTGGGTATTTTCATTCTACTCTTGTCTTTTTGTTGGACAAGGAACCCATTTCAATGCTATTTATTTATTATCAAGAGAGGCACGACTCAACAACGCCTTACTACGTTGCATAAACCTTGGAACCCCTTGGTTGGGGAATGAGTTCGTATGTTTTAGAAATCTGTGAATCTTTTTGTTTCTAAATCTTTTTTGGTGTTATTGGTTTTAGTTTTTGTTGTGGTGCCGAGTGGTAAGCATCAATTTAAGGGACACAAAGTTAGAGAATATAGTCGATAGAACAATCATACACGAGTACAGGAGGTGGTAACTAATGCCGCTGAGCC